>NW_019384261.1:14355-28379 GCF_000648655.2 Copidosoma floridanum | reverse complement strand
TTTTTTTTTTTTTTTTTTTTTTTTTTTTTTTTTTTTTTTTTTTTTTTTTTTTTTAGAATTGTAAAAGAAAAAAATTCAAAGTGAAATAAAAATTATTGTTGGAAAACAAAATTGAAATATGTTCAAAAATTAATTGCTTGGGAGGGGGAATGGTGTGTAAAGGTGTGCAGAAGAGTAACACGGCACGGTTGGCAGATATACATATATAGTGGTGAGAGGGGAAGTGTATAGAGAACAGCAGGTGAGGGGGACGGGGGAAACTTGAGAGGAAGAGACTGCGGGTAAACCACTTTCGTTTCAAAAAAAAAAATCTGTCGGTTTTAAAATTCCAGCCCCCCGAGTAACGTGACATAAAAAACTTCGTTCTAAAAAAATCAAAAAATAAAGTATGATTACTGAATGTTAATTCACGGTAAACAGCCGGCAAACATGTCAAGAGCAGTGCTGGATCAACTTTTTATTTACTCTAATATATGTGAGCCATGTATTGTTGGGGGCACGCTTGCACCTTCATTACAAACAGTTAATTTGGATGCTAAAGAAGTTCACTTTAGTGGTACAATCGTCAAGAGATATACGCCTGTTGCATACGTACCTCTCCTTAATGATAAATTTCATACAATCGATATAGATATCAAAGACCAATCAGTAAACCGATAGCATTTGAGTTTGGGACACTGACGATGGTGTTACATTTTCGGAAAGTATTTTTTTAGAATCGTTGTACAAAATGAGTTTTTACGATGTGTATCATTTTCAGTACGGTGGTAGAGGTAGAGGTGTCAAGCATGTGTTTACTGGCTCGCATGGGCAGAGAGTCCATGGCTTAGGTTCTTTTTTCATGGGGCTTCTTCGCAAAGCTATACCACATGTAACAAAAGGTGCACGCACTATTGGAAAAGAAGCTTTCCGAGCTGGTGCAAATATTATTGATGACATTGGTCAACGTGATTTGCCGTTTAAAGATGCATTGACAAATCGTACAACCGAACTAGGTATAAACTTAAAACGTAAGGCAACGGAAAAGCTTGTTAGATTAATGGAAGGATCCGGATATAATGCTTTACCGTACAAACGTCGAGTGCAGTTTCGTAGCAGAAGTGCTACCCATCACATCTCTATGACTCGTGCTACAAAGAAAACATCTTGAGTGACAAAACGTGGACGCAAGAAAAGTTTTGTTTAAAAGAAAAAGAAGAATAGTAAAAAAATTAAGCGTGTTAACTGTAAAAACAGTAAAAAAGGACAGAAAAAAATGAAATCTAAAGTGACCGATATTTTTAGTTAAATATTAATAATATCGACTTGCATAGCCACACTGATTCGTGTCTCAAGAGTGAGTTAGATTAATTTTATCTTCCTCTTTCTCAGACAGCGTTAGAGGCAAGTCGGTAGATTTATTATAAACCTGTTTCATCACTGACCGACGAAAGTCCGATAGAGTTTGTCATAAACTCTCAAAATGAGGATTATTTGGACCTTGCTCACACGATGCTGAGAGTTTCTTACACTCTATATTCAATCAAGTTGATGTATATTTCAACGAAAAACTAGTGACCCCTCCTAATAATGCTTACCTGTACAGAGCACATATCGAAACATTATTAAATTATGGACCTGCAGCAAAAACTTCTCACTTATCCACGAGGCTTTGGGAAATCGATGTAGCTGGTGAGATAGATAAACTACCCGGATTAAAGAAAAATATGTCTCTAGCAAATTGTCGAGGGTACATAAAGGATGTTATGACAGTGGACTTGATGGGTCATTTTCATTGCGATGTGTTTAACCAAGACAAGCTTTTATTCAATGGTGTCGAAGTTCGTCTACGTCTGGTTCGTTCGAAGGATGCATTTTGTTTGATGGATGCATCTACAAGGAATTATTTAGTCAGTATAACCGATTCGAAACTTCTTCTACGACGAGTAGAAGTAAGCCCCAAAGTTTTAATTGCACACGCAAGGACTTCAGCAAGCACTACTGCAAAATATCCAATCACCCATGTGGAAGTTAAATCTTTTTCTAGACATAGTGGTATTACAGGTGACCGTTTAGAAAACGTTATTTTTAGCCAGTTACCAAAAAGAATAATACTAGGTTTCGTTTTATTTTGTCATTATACGTTGATGGAGTACAAATTCCAAGCAAACCATTACAACCTACTTTTACAGTAAGTGTATCTATGTACGTTGAAGCTTGTCAGACATTATTTTCTGGCTCCAGAATATATTACATGAACGAGGGAAACAACATACACAGAAAAGATTATCCAAAAGGGTATTGTCTTTTTGCATTTGATCTTACACCAAATTTGTTTGCGCACTTTGCAGGTCATTGGAATTTAGTAAAAAATGGGTCTGTCAGAATAGGAGTATGTTTTGAGATGCCTTTGATAAAAACGATAAGTTGCGTTCTTTACTCAGAACTTGACAACGTGTTAAAAATAGACTCAAATCGTCAGATAGTTGTTGATTTCAACGCCTAAAAAGACTTTTTTTCTCTTATTTTTGTACCTCCCTTATACCACCACTAGCACCACTACCCCTCTTACTTTTCTTCTCATATTCACTACCATTTCTTAAGCGCTATTGCAAACCTTTTTTTCTTATCTCGTAATTTTCAATCTTTCGTCAAACGATCAGTATGCCGTGTACCATTTAAAAGAGTTGATGTGGATTCTCATAAAAAACCATGGAAAAAGTTAATTTCATCATAGATATTCAAGCATTTTACAATAAAAATGGTGATTTCTTACCAAAAAAAATCGCCGTGGTGGGTGTCGACTGTAACTTTAGTTTACATTGGATTATAAAATTGCCCTACAACACAACGAAATAGACGTCAGGACTTTTAGCTACAAATAGTTATTTAACGTATTATTTTCACGGATTCAAGTGGTTTGATGGTCAAGCTAATATCGAAGATGTATATAGCGCTCTACGTGAGGTAGCAAGAAGTGCTTTTCACATTTAAGTTCGAGGTAATCAAAAGCAAAAATTACTGGAAAAGGTTTCGGGTCGTCAAATAATAAATCTGAAAGAGTACTTTTTTTGCCCCTCTTTTGAAAATCTTTCTCACGATAATAATTACTTTTGCTGTTATCATGGTCGAAAAAAAGGAAACTTTCAGCTGTGCTCTAGCTCGTGTTTATAAGTTACTAATCTGGATCAAAAAACAGTGCACTTTACGGAAGGTATCCCCTTTTACGCTACGCCAGATGATGCCTTAGATGTAAATAATAAACTCAAGAGCCGATAATAAGACATGCACGTTTAAACCGGTCGTCATCCTCCTCTGCTGCTGCTGCTACACAAGAGATCATGAATCTCATGAAAAACATTAATCTTTGGAAATCTAGAAAAAGTGAGGACTCTACTGCATCTGTATATGCCGAAATAAGCGAAGATGAACTCACTACAAATACAAAAAGCACTGCGGCATATTCCAACACCAACAGTCGGGGTATTTCCAGCAGAAAAGCTGCCGTTTGTTTGGACGAGACTGTTTGCTCTTTTAGCTTATACAGACGAGCGCACAAGACCTGGCACGCATTGGGTTGCCTTCTATGTTGATACCAGCGGACACGGAGTTTTCTTTGACAGTTATGGGTTGCCACCTGCTGTCTTACACCACGTTGATTGACTCAGACAAAACTGTATTAGTTACGAGTGGAACGTACAACAATTGCAGAGTATTGACTCTCGAGTGTGTGGTCATTTCTACATCGATTTTTTGTTTTTTATGTCTCATAATTATACTTTGGATATGTTTTGCTCAATATTTTTAAGAATTACATCAGCTAATGATAAAATAAGTGTGACTTTGTACAATAAAATTACAAGACGTAAGAAACTAGAAAATAGGCGCGTCATATCCTCAACATGTAATAAAAATTGTAAGTCTATAAATATTTTACTTTAATTAATTTTAAAAGATACATCCCTGCGTTGAAACACATAACAAAAAACTTGACATCTTGCTTACTATTTATCACTTACATTGTATAAAACTATAACCTCTTAGATTATCAACACTATTTATCAGTGACAACTGTACCTATACATATTAATATTATATTACCATACATTTTCTACTATAAACAATTATCTTAAGTTTTGACATTGTATTTGCATGTGTATCACTTAACATCTCGCTATGAATAAATTTTGTCAACCCCATTCCAAACGACTCCATTATTTTCACATTTCTATCCCACCTCCAAGGCCCCACCAGATTTTAAAAACTGCGCCACTCTTCGAAGCCCCAAAAATTCTCCAGCTAGGGACCTCGCTCCTCCCCCTCCTCCAACAGCACGACCAAACACTCACCCTGGGCCCAACCGCCGGCACCAGATGGTGACGTCAAAGGTGTCTGGAAATTACTTACCCTTACTTTTATTACTATTAAGTGTAAATTAGCTGAAAATTAAATGATAGTTATGAAAAAATCGTGTTAATATCAGGCAAATATTATGCTACAGTGGCAGGTGATAATCAGCTGTTTATCATCTGGCACTCAGCAACCGAGTTTAGTTTTCCTTTATAAGATAAAATTCCCTAGAGTAAACTTTAAGTTTTGACGTAGAAGCAAAAAAAATCTTATAATTAGGTAAAATTTGTTTGTTTACTCATATTTTCTCAAAAAATTTTACTACAGACATTATTTAATTTTTATTCTGTATCTTAAGGCACCACATTCAAATTTGGGTTTTTAATGCTTAGCTCTTTGCAAAATATTGTATACAAATTCTGCAAAAAAATTACTAGTTCTAAATATACGGTTCTTTTCTTTTACTGAAAAGTTGAGGTTGATGGGTCCATTATGAAGTCAAAGTTGAATTAAGTAGACCTACATGCATAGGAATAAACTGTGTAAATTTGTATAGATAACAATTTTTTATAATGCAAATTAACGACTAGTGTATATAATGTTGCTATTAAAAATTGCTACAATTTTAAAATTATAAAACATCTCACTATTTACAATCTAAAAACAACAGTGAAGACCACTTTCATTTAAAATGAATTGAACTAAACAAAAAATGACAAAAATTATGAATTTTGATTAACAGATTTTGTGAACGACAATATGGGGGTTAAAAAACTCTCGTGCAATAAGTATAGAACAATCCTCATGAAGATGTGCAATTGATTGAGGAATCGCTAGATGGAGTATAAATCAAGTAGAAGACTTTTCCTCTGAAAAATGGGTGACAAAACTCCATGTGTAATTACTTCAGCTAAGCAATACGGTATTACATACGGTTTTACATATAGTTTTACACAAGAGGTTTTACATTGATGATGCTACATGTAGTGCCACATGGAAAAATACATGGAATTTAAAAAAAAAAAAAAAAAAAATGTTATCTAAAAATAACTGCAGAATACTGTAATGCATTATTTATATTTGACTACATGTGTTACCATATGGATAATAACTACAAAACAAGGAAATTCAGCTAATTTTTCTTTAATATATAAAATTTCATTTTTTAATTTTTTCTTTTATTCCTGAAGTAGTTCTTGTACTACATTGTTTTGACTTATCATCCAGATGGTAATCATGCTAAACAACAGTAAATAACGAATTAAAATTTTCTGCAGTAATTTCAATATGAGTTAGAATTAGAGAATGGTTTCTTTTTTTTAATTTTTAATTCCATGGGTTTTTTCATACGTCATTACACACGGTATTAAGAATCCAAAACCCCTTATGTAAAGCCATATGTCAAACCTTATAGAATGCCGTACGGCTTTCCCGAAGTAATGACACGTGGAATTCTCTCATCCATTTCTTAGGTTAGTTATAGTATTATTAACTTTTTTATTAATTATATCATGTTCAAAAATAATTTATCTTTATTATATGTTAATTCTGGAAATCTCATATATCTTATATCGTTGTTCGTGCAAAAAATAAAACAAATACGTATTTCAGTTATTACTTTACATTATCATTCAATAAATAATATTTAATAGCATAAATAGCTAATAAAAATGAAGTCTTAACACGGCTGTTTCAAATTTTGTTTTTATTGATTTTTAACGTCGTTACAACCAAACCAACGGTCTCTTTAAAAGAAAAAAAAATCATATCTAATAGCTATCGTCACTATTCCATCATAGGATTCGGTCTGCAGTAGCTATTAACAAATAATAAGATGCTGTATACTTGTCTTATTTAGTATCGCTGTTATTTACAATACAGTTGGCGCTGTTTTGCATTACTGCACATTACGTATAATAAGACCAAACAAAGAATCTATTCAAATTTTAAAGTTTCATAGTGGAATCTACGTAAAACTAGTGAGCTTCATATAAGTGAGGAGACACTGATTGGAGCAGTGCTAATTGGTTGTCTCATCCCATAAGATTAACACAGACTTGCGTTCATCATTTGAGGCTACTGGATATACAGGCTGATATGCAACTGGGGCGTTTTCCGAGAACAGTGTGTAGAGCGTTTTTTTTTTTAATAAACCCCGTTGGAATTATATTTTTAGGGCAAATATTTTTTAAATAAAAGGCCATCAAAAATACGTTACAATCTACCTCTAGAAGGGGTTGGCATACTATGGCACAGCTGTATGAACGCGCAGTGTTGCCATATTGTCATTGCGTTGAGTCGGTTAGCAGTGAGGTACCGTCAGTATAGCTGTATAAATGGGTATATCCACGCGTGCGCAAGAGCATCTGCTATTGTACTACTATGTGTAATCATCAGATTCCTAATTAATCTCATGGATATTATAATAGTTAGCTACAAAATCATTCAACTGCAAGAGAGTTATAAGAAAAACTTATAACCTACCAAAAAAAAAATATTATAATAATAATAGTAACTTAATAATTAATAGTAACTTTTTCATTGTGGTAGTTTATTGGAAAGTAGTATACCTTTGAAAATGAGTAGAATTTCAACTTGTTTATACATTTTTTATCTATATTATCAAGTTTTATAAGCTTATTTCATTAAGACTAGTACGAATTTTTCAGATATAAATTGAAAACGATACTACTCATATTGTCAAGTAAATCTATGCATGTACATGTTGCCAGCTGACGACACCGTTAGTAGCATACTTATACTGGCATACACAACTGTATGTCGTCGCGCTCTGTGTGCCACTCACTCAAACATTTCGCAAAATGTCCTTTATTATATTTATTTTTATCTAAGAACTTAGTTTTACTGCAAATAAAAGTCAAACATAAAATCAGGAGTAAATGTTCTGCTCTACACGATATATTCTTATTTTTATCCAGCCTATTACACTATACAAGATATTAGCGAAACAAGTTTTATGCGCGACTTTCTCAGTGTTCAAGCTTTCAATTTTTAAACTGCTTTTCTTGCAACTTACAAGTAAGATTATAGGTAGCATCAATAACTACACTTCAGGTAATAGTGTTTAAATTTAACGGATCTATTTATTTATGTAATATTATTAAATTTCATCAGAATAGTAAAGTCTTAAGTCACGAGGACTTGTGAAATAAAAAGTGTAGTTAGAACTTATTTTGTCATTGCTCTAAAGTTATATCATGTTTACTGCTCTTGGCAGACAATATCTTTAAAGGTTATTAAACAAAGTTTAATTGAGTATAATTAGATTTTCTCGATATTTCGATGGCTGAGGATATATTTTATGTTGGGGACACATTTTTCATGCAAACTAACATAGTGTTTATTAATATTTTGCAAGATCTAGAATAAATAATAATTAACAAGTAATAATGCCTTAAAAGGAATGTACACAAGAGCCGTTTGTTTTTAAATTTCATTCATTTTCAATGAAATACGTGTGATAAACCTGCAGAAATTAGAAAATGTTTATAAAAGTTAAGTAATTATACTTAAACTTGAAAATTTCTGTTATTTGAATATAAATATCTATACTCATCCTCATAAGATCTAAATATAGAAAATTTTATGATTTAAACAATAGGCTAAAAGGAAGCACGTTGGACTAGGAGCTGAGCTCTTAGTGTATTAAAAAAAATTCCTGCCGCAAATGTTACAAAGTTTAAGACCATCAAGGTTTGTAAACATTTAATAATTTTTAAATCTATTTTCTTTATCACAAGTATTTTACGGGTACTTGGCGAGTACTTGGCAGGCACTTGGTGGGCACTTGACAGGCATTTGGCAGGCACTTGACGGCACTTGGCAGGCGCTTGACGGGCACTTGGCGGGTATTTGGCGGGTATTTAGCAGGCACTTGACAGTTACTTGGCGAGTACATGCCTGGCACTTACCGGGCACGTAGTGGGTACATGCTGGGCACTTGGCGGATACTTGGAGGGTACTTGTCGTGAACTTGACGGGTATTTGACAGGCGTTTGGCTGGAACTTGACGGGCGCTTGACGAGTACTTCGTGGGTACTTACTGATCACTTAGCGAGAACTGGGTGGGCATTTGCTGGGCACCTGACGAGTCCTTTTCGGTACTTATCGGGCACTTGGTGGGTACTTGCCGGGTGCTTGGTAGGCTTTTGGTTAGAACTCGGCTGGCACTTGGCGCGCACGTGGCAGGTATATGCCGGGCACTTGGTAGGCACTTGGTAAGTACATGGTGAGTACTTTCCGGGCAACTACTCTTGCCAGTTACCCGCCAAATGCCTGCTAAGTGCCCGCTAAGTGCCTGTTAATGGCCTGGGAAGTGTTCGCCAAGAACGTGCCAAGTTCCCACCAAGTGCCCACTAAGTGCCTGAAAGTACACGCCAAGTGCCCGCCAAGTGACGGGCATATAACTGACAAGTGCCTGGCAAGAGCCAGCCAAGTGCCCGCCAAGTGCCCGTCAAGTGCCCGCTAAGTGCCCAGCAAGAATATGCCAAGTGCCTGCCAAGTATTTACCAAGTGCCTGGCAAGTGCCTGCCAAGAACGTGCTAAATGCCCGGCAAGTGCCCACCAAGTGCCCAGCAAGAATCTGCCAAGTGCCCGGAAAGTACCCACCAAGTGCCGGGCATGTACCTACCAAATGTTAGCCAAGGGCCTGGCAAATACCTGCTAAGTGCTCACTAAGTATCCGGCAAATATTAAAATTTGAAAAAATGTACTTTCTGCAATAAAGCGAAACTAAGGTACCACTTCGCCAGTAAATATTTATTTTTTTATTTATTTTCAGAATTAAATTTTTAACAATCATCGGATTAAATAAAAAGGGAAATCATATTTTTGTACCGCTTGTGTGACACTGACTTTATTTAAGATAATAGACAATGCATTGTTAATAATAATATATATAAAATTAAAATTTTTACAATTTGAGATGATTACCAGGTAAAAGATAAATTATAATCTTGCTACAAATGACACTTTTTTGAATTAACTTCTTAGTTTCTATTTAATGGTCTAAGATGCGGCTAGTTTACAAAATAGATCTTATGGCATTACTTTAATTACCTTATAACTACTGAGAGTGGCATCTGGTTATGATTTTCGACCAACTTTGGGCCTCATGTTTTGGCCTAAAAGGCTTTGGTGGACTATATATCCTGGAGTCTGATCGCAACTTTGTATTGCAGCTCGATACCAATCGATATAGCTCGCTGATTGGCCAGGTTTTTAACAAACTATAGGACTACTCAGGCTAACTAATTAGAGCGCAAGTTTCGATATATCAAACAGTATCGAGCTTATGGATGAATGTAAATATGCATAATAAGTTGAATTTACGACGCATCTTAAATTGTAATAAATGTCACTACGACGAATCTCAATTTCCGACACAAATGTATTTACGATGCTTAAGTAACCGATACTTGGCGAGGGCGAGCCTACTCTGCCTTTCTTTTTTGTAAGTAAAATAAAACAACAAGTATAGGATAATAAGAACGTTTAGGGAAGACTGTTGTATTTAGCCTGATAATTATTTATTTAATTAGTTAATTATTCGATAGCCTCACCACACTAAGGGTGGAATTATTTTCTACTTGTTCACTTATTATCTTACGTTAATCTCACGTGCATATAATCTTGAATGTGAAATTAGAGTCCATTATGAAATATTATACAATTTACGATACTTATATCATATCCTACACTTGACGTGTCGTAAATTGGGTGTCGCGCTATTTACCTATCTCTGATCAGACTGAGTCTAAGGATCAAGATCAGACTCCTATTGAATCCACCTCAAAAAGAAAGACGGAGTTTTTTGAGCAATAACTTCTGTAATTACTTTATAATTGCCGTATGTCGTTACATATAGTATAACAAAAGACGATATAGAACTACGAAAGTGGTTTTGACTTGTCAATGCCTTATGTAATTCCATAAGAAAATACAGATGGAATTATAAATTAGAATAACAAAGGTTTGTCACATAGACAAATAACTGCAGAATATTACATGTTGTTAAAATTTTCACATGTTAATAACAGGTGTGTTATAACCAGTGTTAAATTAGTGTAACCATTTATAGGATAACTTAAAAATAGTAGTTAATTGAATTCAACTTTTTTTTTATATTGAAAAAAATTAGCTGAACTCACTTGGTTAAGAGTTATTATTGGGATGCTAACAGTTTATGACAACAGTAAATAACGAATACAATAATTTGCATTTATGTTTAGACGAAAAATTTTTTATTCTAATTTGTAATTTTGTATGGTTTCCCTTATGAAATTACAAATGACATTACCTAATTAAAATCTCTCATGTAATGTCATGTAAAATACCATTTGCAACGCCAAATGGCTTCGATCAAGTTATTACACAAAGATCACTGTCTTCTTTTCTTCAGGTGGGAAGCTTAGTGGAAGAGCGTTAACTTTTTTGCCACAGGGTGAATAGCATATGCATAGAATAATACACAAGAGACAGAAGCTGTAATGCATACATACAGATGTATCTTTGTGTTACAAACCTTAGTTAGTTGGAGGCTTTTCTCCTTCACCTGCCCATTTGCACTCAGCCTACAATCTTGCTAGCTACACTGCTTACACAAAAATAAAAATCTGCTTGGCAGATCAGGCCAACGTACCAAAGTATAGTTACACAGCGCTCATTTTAGGACCTATCACGTTTGCCTCAGCTAGAAAGATTCTGCTTGGCTCTCAGGCTAACCTACTCTAACAGTAGCTGCTTGGATCAACTAAGCTCAAGTAGCCGTGCATCCAAGCTATACTGGCCATTTTTTTATTTTCAGTGCAGAATGATGATGATGATGCAATTAGTCCATGCAGCAGCAAGATAAACTTCACATATACATTTATGGTAATGATTTTATTCTGGACACTCTATTATGTGCCGTTGGACTGCACCCTTAGCTAGCAGTACTAGCAGATGCATCGCTTCATGACAAACGTAGGAAAGCGTAGCCTACACAAATCATGCGTGTGCGACATTTACCAGTGGAAGAATAACTAGTAGTCAGTCTGCTTATCGACTGGGCTTCTCCAATGCGTGGCAACGCCGCTTCTTATGATTGCCCGCGGCATGGTAAAAAGCGTTCGAAAACGGGTTAATATCCCCTAAATTGTAATGCTTGTAGTTGACTGACTACTTCATTTAAAATTATGCAAAAAATACCGTTAGAAATTGAAATGATTCGCTCAATATGCTGTATTCTGTTGTTAAAGTACTTTCTGATCATCCTGTATGAGGCTCTTTTACCGTCAAGCTTGAATCAGATGGCGCCAGAGCACGTCGCGGCTGTTATGGCCGTCGCACTTACACACCGTCAAATTTACAGTTGTGTATTGTGTTCGTGAGCCTATCTGTGTAATGAGCAAAGCAGAAGACATAACCTTTGTAAATGATTGCTGTTGTTTGCAGACAATTTTTGTTTGCATTTACGTTTAAAGATAGTAGGAAAAATGAAATGCAGTGTAATATCCTGCGATAAGAAAGTGAAATTTAAATTTCCTTCTGATAGTGTGATAAAAAAAAAGTGGCTCGAAGCAATTGGGAGACCAACATTTTTGCCGATCCCAAGTCATGGCTTATGCCTCGACCACTTTGCCTCCACGAGTTCTGCTTTTCTTCCACTGACTCTTGCTCCTTTCCCTTTTAAAAGCTTTTTCAATTCTGAAACTTTTAAGCTCCCATAATATTTTTTCTTGTCTTCCTTATTCATTTCAAAATTTCAAATATTGCGCTTTACCACTACACTTTACTTTCCTATGTACATACAATACTGAAAAGTAATGTTGTGTGAGTGAGACGGCCATGACAGCCGCGACGTGCCCTGGCGCCATCTGATTCAAGCTTGACGGTAAAAGAGCCTCATACCATTATTATTAAGCTCATTTAACAAAATGGAAATCAATACGGATTGGACGCATATCATTTAACTTTGGAACGCTTATGGTAATTCTTAACTTCAAATAATTTGAATAAAAACTATGGATCCCTACGAGGACCACTTTATCGCACAAACTAGTGATGGTGGTGAAAATCTAAACACAATTTACAAAACAGTGCAGGAAGTGCTGAACGCTTTTGCATAGTCATCAACGAAAACACGGAGATATCAGATCGTTTTTTGCTGAAGTATTTCAACGAGTTTGACTGGTCTTTAAACTAGGTGCCAAAGCTGTTGGCAAAAAAGCTCTTCGTGTAGGTATGAACATTATGTACGATGTCACCATTAAAAATACACCTTTCAAATACATGTTTTGCAATTGTATGATAGAGTCCGGTAATAGTCTAAAAAAAAGCCATGAAAAATTGAATTTACTTACAGAAGGATCAGGATATAAAATTGGGTGACTCAATAAGCCATTGCTTCGTAGAACTATGCTGTCACGTCGTAAGAGTAAAAAAACCAAATATTAAGAAAACGTGCAAACAAAAAAAAAAGAGAGAAAACAATAAACTAGTAGACAGTGGGTGCTTGGGTACCCAATTAAGAAGTTATACTTTTATAACATTATATGGCAGATATTACATGAATATAAATATATCTTTTACAAAACCACATTTATTGGGTACAAAAGTGGTGAAGTTATCAGTGGAATAAGTGTATATACGTTTATTGGTTGCGGTTTTGATGAATATTTGAATATTTATTAACTGAACAATTATCAACAACATTACCATATTAACAATATGGAGATGGCCAGTACAAGACTTTGCACTTTCATCAAATCTTCCGACAGTTTCAAAACAACTTTCTGCTATCTACACTGATTACATGTGTAACGTCAACCACACATTTATCACATATGCTCACACACGTATTCCTAGTCCACATTTAATACCCAAATTACCCTTGTATCTCAAAAATTAAGAGAAACCATCCTGTAGTATCCCTTTCTTCAATAGGGTAGTATAACATGCCAGTGAATGTACCTTCAGGACGTTTATCACATATAGGTTTTTTTACAAGTTTTATTTAAACATCAAGTGTATATTCGGAATAGACACACAAAAAGAATTTCAGATCAATCAGCTTTACCCCTTTTCACATTTTTAATTTAAAAAATTTGCAACGCAACATGAAACCTTATGGAAAAGTCACTTAAAATTGCATGTATAAACTCTGCGTAAGCCTCCCATTTTTTGTTTCTACGAAAGATTGCTATTAGATAAACCTATATTATTTTCTAAAAGATCTATTTTTTTGTGTCATAACACAAAATAAAAGGTCTAGTTTGCGTTAAACCGTTTGCGGAAGTACATCAATACGAAAAAAATTATTTCCAACGTTGCTGCATATATTTGCGCTCCTCTTACCTTTCTAAATTTTGAGCTAAGCTTTTACCCCACTAACTATCTGATAAACATCCTTAAATCAAAAAATCACCTCAAACAAAAGGGAAAAACTGTAAAAAAAAAACTTGTAAAAAAAATTAATTATTGTATTTATACAGTAAGAAAAAATTTTTTTAATTATAAACATTTGGAAAAAATGTAAGAAATTGTATAAACAGTTATTTATTTACTTTAAAAGTATTATATTAATAATAAGTAAATAAATTTTTGTTAATGCATATCATAGCTGCTCTGATAATATCCACTGATTTCCAAATTTTCCAACGAGAACATCTTCCTAAAAAATATAATTTATTAAA
>NW_019384260.1:901064-920529 GCF_000648655.2 Copidosoma floridanum | reverse complement strand
TAATAATTAGGTCTTGTTTTAACGATGTTACAAAGAAAAATATATGAAAGATAGTGCTTCAGAAGCGTTTATTGCCGTCTATAGACCTGAACCATTTTATATGTTTAGCATGTGGAGCACTAATTATACAAAATGTACCCGTTTTTCTTATTTGTGGGCGAGAATATACTTTCCGCCGTATGCCGCTCATAAAAAGGTACTACAAATACTTTTGGCTCTCACTTTCCAACCGACGAGCGCCACTAGGTACGATAGTATATTACGCACCTAGTAAACGAGGTTAATAATGTCTTAGACGTGAATAAACGCCTGAAGCGAAGCCAAGGGTGGTTAATGTGTAATCCAATGCATTTCATAACCTCCGAACGTGGTGCGTATACTATTTTTCACCAAGGAGTATGGTGAAAAATCTTTTTCCTTACTCAGGACGCAGTAAACGTCCAATGATTAAAAAACGCCCAAAGTAGGAAAAAACTTTTAAATTGCTGCACTCAATTGTATCTATTTTGTTAACTGACAGAACGTCATGCAATGGTGAGTTTTGCTACCGGGGTTACAACAGGTTACCCCCCTTAAAGTCAAGATGCAGCCGTTTGTATTTACGTGCCTCCGAGATTGTACCTTTTTCTCGCAGCGCCAAAATAGTAACCATCTCAACACATAAATTATATATTAACTTTCTCAGCGTAAAATCGAGATAGTACCTTGTTTCTCGCAGGCAATGGTATATCATAATAATTTATTGAACTATTTCTTTATAAAATCAAAAAGCTAATGAACAGTGTGATCAAAATAAAGTGCTCTTTAGAAAATAAGAACATGGCTTGATATCGATCACTTTCGGGATAGCAAATCTACTATTGCCATAGTAAAAATCAATAACAAATCAAAATAGAATGTACTATGAGATCTGAATCGAATAGATGTAAAGCCGTAAACGTAGTCGTATAATATACATTTCATACACGATATTTATAATAACAATACAAAATAATAGTCGTTTTCGTACTTGGCGCACGTCTCCAGGGCAAGCACCAGGCTCTTTGTGCTTGCCCTGGTTGGATGCGCGCCCGGTGCGAACTTTATTTTTGTACCGAGGAGGTAGTAAAAATGTCCAAAAGTTTAACAAAATATCCAAAGTAGGAAAACGTATATTATTAGAAATTAAGTCCTGCAGTTTGTGCATACACGCAATTGTAAAATAACATGTCAAAAGCAGTTGTCTGCTGACGATTCGCTCAATTTAATGATTCTTACTAAGTTTATGAAGATCAAACTCATCAGCCATAAATAGAAACCGAGTTATTATTGAAACAAATGATACCTTTAAAAAATGTTGCAACGTACTTACGAAAACACGAATGTTTAAATATACCACTTGATTCGTTGTCAATGTACTCTAGAATCTTTTATATTAGTTTGATCCTTGCAGGTAAATTACTAAACTGTTTGGTAAGTGAGTATACTATAGGTATAAACTATAGGTGAGTATAAAAGGATTCGTCTGCAATTGTACAGTGTAGCCCAGCAGAAGAACAATAGCATGGCATTTGTAATTATAGAACAACTGTCGTCATCTAGCGTACTCTTATATACATAGATTAGAAAAAAAGGATTTTTCCAATACTTGTTCGCAATGTCAACAACAAGTGGAAGTAGTCTCAAATGTCACCAAGTAAGTAGTCATAGTCCAGAAAAATGTTGATATACCACGGGCATAGTGAGAGTTCCTCTGGTAAAACCTTGTTACCGCCCAGTTATACCTTTCCAGTGAAGCTGGTAATCTCTGCACTAATGGTGCATTGGGTCCACTCATAAATATGTATCCATTCCCTGTAGAAGACTCACAAGGAGCCCCACTTCTCACTAGCTAAGACGACGCTCTCAGCCGAGGCATTGGATCCATGCTTATTAGCATCCTAGAAAAACCTCATGTTTCTGGGATCACTCTTCGCCGGTAAGGGCCGGCCGCTCCCTGCATAGCGCCTGGCATAGGGTCCGCTAATCCCCACCAAAGTCCTAATACTGTTTCGTTCAAGATCCTCTGAGGCAAAACCTAGAACTACACTGACGGAAAATTCCAGGGTAAAAATCACCCTGGAACGGCTGAAGTTCATGGATGCTCTTTCCGCAATTTTTCTCTAGTCAGAAGAAATCCGAGTTGATTCACCGAGAATCAAACCCTCGACCTCTTGAAGCGCTTTGTTTACTTGGCCAGCATTTTAACCCTGAGTCCATGACAGCTTTTTTTTTCGAAATTATGGTATAATCAGCATTTTTTTGGTAAAAAATAACTGAACTTTTTTGCATAGCATACCTTGAAAACCAAAAAATATTGGTATTGTTAATGATCGGTCCCTTCATTTTGGCGCCCAGAAAACGTTTTTGCCCCGCGGGACACCCTTTTTGTTACTATAAAAAAGGATACAGCAAGAAAAATAAACATATCTAAAAAAATAAAATTTGTATTTTTCAATGAAACGTTGATATGAATTACTCGGCCCGTGAGCATGCTTCATTTTTTTAAAGATAAAGAAAAATCGAAAGTGAGAAATATTTTTATATTTTTATATTAAATAGAAGAAAACGTTTATTTTTATTTTTTCATCCTTGAAAATAATGCCTTAAGAGCCCTTAAATCACAATTTTGATTACAACAATTTTGTTATAATCATTGTAAAGCTTTTTTTATAAATTATTATAAATAATTTACGAGTACCTTGTATATTAACAATTTCAATACAAATATTTGAATAAATAAAATGAAAGTAGTGCCTTATATGGTAAATTAATACAAATATAATAAAAGCTCAAAGTGGTAACATAATTGCAAGATACAAATAAATAATACTTAAATTCCAAATAATCACAGCAAAATGTTTTTTTTTTTTTCAAATAAAATTTATGTGCACATTAAAAATATTGATATTAAATAATAATAAAAGAAAATAACTTCTTGTTACACAGGACAAGGATCGTGACAAAAAATTAAGAGATTACAAAGCACAACTGAGTAGGGAAGATTGGTTGGAAATTCCAGCATTTGCAAGCTGGCTTGTTCTCCTTTTAAATCGCCTTAAAGTATGGTGCTCAATATGCAAGAAAGAGCTGGGAGCAAAATTTGCAACTCTTAAATACCATGCTAGCAGCAATCGGCATCTAAGAAAAGCAGGACTTGATGTGGGACCCGACGAAAAAGATTTTAAACCGCCTAGTGAGCCTTCCAACGAGAAAAGACAAATTGCTGAAGCGGAGCTCAAGTTCGTTGCAATGATGTTATCACTAAATATAGCGTTCAAAAATGCACCGAAACTTTTGCAATTTATGATGTCTATAGACCCGAGTTCAACGATATTAAAAAAGCTCCACGTTGGAGCTACAAAAGCTCACGACCTGAGCGTAAATGTTATCAGTGAATTTCAAAAGCATCGCTTAGCTGAAATTTTGCGGTCAACATATTTTTTTATATGTCTTGACGAGGCAACTGATGTAAGCAGGGAAAAATCACTGGTTATAACGTTGCGGTATACTGATAGAGCAGATGGCCAGGTAAAAACAGCAATGTGGAATCTAGCACCGCTTTATATAGAAGGTCAGAAAGCCAGTGCTGGATCTGAGCGCTTATTTGAGGTTCTTCGAAACTCTTTTGAAGAATACATGGTACCTCTGAAAAATATTTTAGGAGTTTGTACAGATGGCTGCTCATCTATGATTGGGAAGAAATCGGGTTTGATAGCACGAATCGAAAAAGAAATTCCGAATATAATTAGTATTACCTGTCCTGCACACAAGACTCACTTGGCCACCAAGCATGCGATGACGATGTTACCAGATAATTTAGAATCATTTATTGGAAAAGTGTATACCATGATTAACACCTCTAAAAACAAGCACGACCTCAGCAATATCCAAACAAATCTTGGAATACCCAATCATCAGATACTTCGGTGGGTGAAAATTAGATGGTTACAATTGGAGGCGTGCGTAAATAGGTCATTAGAACAGTGGCCAGCTATTCTAGAATCGACAAAGGAGCTTGTTGACAAAAAAGAAGAAGTAGCCTTAAAAGTCCTGTCTTTGATTAAAAAAGACACTAAGTGTTACCTTTTGACACTACAACATGTTCTCAGAAAAATAAATGCATTAAATTTATTTTTCCAAAAGGAAGAAATTGTGATACATGTTGCTAAACGCCAAATTGAGAGAACATATAAAAATATTCTATCATGCGTAATGGATCGCACAGCCGTTCGTGATTTGCCTGTTGAAGAACTGGACCCATTAAACCATAATCTGTACTTACCTTTTATCAATTTTGATTTAGGTGATGAAGTACGTAATTCGTTAGTCTCTTTTGGTGCCGAACTGCAATCGTTTTGTAAGAACGCTTTCAACTTTGTGATTGCCTTGGCTATAGAAATAAGAGAAAGGTTTGTTGAATAAAAAATTAATTGTTTTACTATATAATTAATGCGTAACTTTAATGTATTTTTTCTGTATCGAATTAATAACAAAATATGCTTCAAGAGCATACTTAAATTCATTCTCAAAATCTATAACTTTAATTTATGGGAAAGTTTCACGTGGTAATTAAGTTGCGTACTATCAGTAGAATTGTTTCTGTTTTTTATGAATTTGTTTGTATAGTGATTTTATTTTATAAATTTCGGATGTTCCTTTCTATCATATTTATAACGCATTATTGCTACGTTGCAAAATAGTGTATTAGTAATTGTTTCAGATTCAATCAATTTCAATGTCCAGTATTGGAGGCTGCCTCTTGTTTAGATCCTCGCAATGCTGTCTCAAAAGAATTCAGAGAAAGTAAGCACTTTAATACGCTCTTAAATGTGTTTCAGAAAGTAGTAAGTGACATTTCTGAGGAAACATTATTAGAACAATGGAAAATATTACCATCCATTAATCACTGGCAGCACTTTGATGTAGATAAAATTGAAGTCTGGAAATTCTGGAAATTTGTCAATGAAGCCACTGATAGTAATGGTAACCGAATATTCGAAGAGATAGGATCGATAGCCCTTACTATAATGGCTATCCCTCATGCGAATGCCACTCCAGAAAGAAAGTTTAGCGAACGAAAAGATGTAAAGACTGCCAAACGTAATTCCTTAAACGTTAAGAGTGTCGATGGAATTCTCAGAGCCCGCGAAACAGTAAAACTGTTTATCGAGGAAGGTGTTTTTCAACCACCAAAAGAAATGGTAGACATGTACTTTAAACGTCAGTACTTTAAAAAAAGAAGCAATACTAAATCTAATGAGTTTTCCGAATTATTCAATAATGTTTAAAAATTTGTTCAAGACAATTTTATTTTCTTTTTCTGCATTTACTCCAAACAGAAAAATTAAATCCAACTTTATTAATTACACCCAATAATAATATAATAGATAAAGAAACATTTAGTAGTGTTATCTTAGAGATTTTCGTGGTTTACAGACATACCTAAAAATGAATTAAAAACAAAATCATTAAAAAAGGTGTAGCAAACAAATGATGAAAAAATTAATTTTAAGTGGAATAGAGACAAATTAAAAGAACCTACCAAGTGATTATCTCGATTTTTGAGAAATAATCTGCTTCTTCTGCCCAAATACGTAGTGGAAGCTGAAACAATTAATAATTAGCAAAAATTATTTAATGTAAAGTGAAAATAAATAAATAAATATTACTAAAAAAATTGTTTTACAAGCTTACAAAGTAGTTTAACATTTTATGTCAGGATGAAAAGGCTCTTCAAACGTATCTTTATGTAGGTACAAATTTACCACCCATAATATTGGTTTATTCGATGAGCTCCATAACTTACTTTAAACTTCAGTATGTCGATGAACCGAGGTGACTGGTTAGTCTTGTAGGAGCCATATGCTTGTCTCTTCTTTTTAATGATTCCTGTCACATGAAATAATACATAATATGAAAGTTATATACAGTTTTAAAAGTCCAATAAAATTAAATATAATTATTGTAAGTGAAAACGTCAGTACGCATTCTTATAGTGCACCTCCTCCTGACAGTACTCGTATTACATTTGATGATGAGTAATAGAATAATAAATATACGTAACAAGTAGATATGCTGTAGGACTGTATATTTAGTTAAAATATAAGTAACTCCTGTTATCATAACTAAGTATTGCCATTGGAGCGAAGGTCCATGTTGAAGTGAACAGAGAGGCACATGATAAATGGAAAGTTGACTGCTTCGCTGGACCTTGAAATTTCAGCTCTCGTTGTTTCAATCCTTGAAAGATCAACAAATCACCCTGGACGTGGAAAGGTACTGAAATCATCATTTGATAAAAAGTAAACAGAGATCTCAAAGGTGTGAAAAAAGTTAGTAAGTAAGCTCCAAGCATTTCAATTTCAGATTGGATTCTCTTATGTCATTATGAGTGACGAGACATATGATTGAATCTATTTATTTAATAGTAGTGTGAATAAAAATAGTAACTTAACAATAATAATAATTTCAAATATATTTTTGTTGAAGCTCTGAAAGATGTGTATGAAATTTTTCTACTTATCTGATTTTGCAGGTTACATCAGCATATAGTCGTAAAATAGCCCTAATTACGTTACGTTTTTTACTTCATGTTTTTCAATTCTGAATGTTTAATAAGACTGGATGTGTAAACAAATTATGCAAAATTTATCTGTGATAAGAATACTGGAATGAAATAAAGCATGTTTTCCAACATTTGCCGGTCTGCTATACAGCTGACTGTCTGCTGCAAACTCTCAAGATGATGCTGCCAACTTAGGAACAAAAATTTTAATCAATTTGTATATATAGCTATACCATAGTACGTTTAGTTCATTTTAAACAAAAAATGTAGTTAATAAGTTGATAAATATTCAAAAAAATTAACCACGATTAATTGCTGAAATTTTTAAACACAATGCTTCAAATTTATGTAACTAAATTAACTGTAACATTAAAAAAAAACGCATTACATTAATGTAAGGTTATGCTCATAATTATAGTCTCACTCGCATCTTTAAAACTACTTTCTAACAAATAATAAAGATATTTATTGTAAAACTCATGTAGGAGCAATAATGTATACCTATGGAGCTCGATTGAGACTCATACTATAAGGTTTCAAATTTCGCGCTGTCAAATATCAATTGGGAGGTGACGCTGGGCGTCGCTTTCAGGGACGGTCACCGAACAGTCAAAGTTCATTTTCTGCCGCAGTCGAGAGCACTGGTTGTGCCAAACATCAAAACTGCCTGTTTTAACGTGTGCGCACGATTCAGCATCAATGCCCAGATAGAAAAGATTTCTCATTCTGTTAGCTAAAACTCGAGTAGTGCCTTGCGAATCTCTTATTTCCACGTGATTTTTTGTGAGAATCACTTCATTGCCGTTGTTGGCAACCCTGGCAATAGAAATAATGTTTGTGCATAAACTTGGTATATATAGAGCATTTTTCAACGTCACTATATCAGCTATTTGACTTTTGATCGCCTTTTGCTTTCACAGCCACCATGGCATTACTCACGAGCATGAATTTATCGTCGATTTCCTAAGGGTTTACAAGCACCTTTTTCGCGTAGCATAAATGAGATGTGCATCCACTATCCATGCACCACAAGTTTCAAGTACTAAAAGTCTTATTGACGGCCGAAAAACAAAAATTCGTTCTTTCCACTTTAGCAGCGTCTTTCGCTTTCTTTTTATTATTGCATTCGTACTCTTTATGTCCTTTCTAATGACAACAGCCGTACCTATATGTAGGCTTGGGCTTGCTCTGTTTGTTTACACTTTCAGCTTGCTGCTTATCACCACTTCGTTTCCAGTTCCTAGAAGTTGCGAACATGGCACTGCTTTCGTTCTCGATGTTTTTCTGCTGTCTTGCGGTATGCTTCTCGATGATTTTGATTTTTAATGATTCTACATCAGGAAGAATATCTCGAGATTCTATCGCATCACGAAAGTTTTCAAAACTGTTAGGAAGACTATATAGCAACACGATTGTGAAAAGATCGCCGTTTATGTTAACTTCCATAGCCTCAAGCTTGTCGACTGTATCGAAAAAGTCGTTGAGGTGCTGCTTGACATTATCACTATCCTGCATACGATGCTGCGTCAGACGCTTGAGTAGTGTAGCTTTACGGTCGGTGGGCAACGCAGTAATTATGTGATTCAGAAAAGTCCTGAATTACGACTTCAACACTATCATGGCAAATACACGAAGAAAACGTGTTACGATTAAGGGTGTCGGAAGCCCCCCCATCTGGTCCGAGTTGGAAAGGAAGTCCGAAGACGTCGTCATTAAACAAACGCAGTCCAACGGCGGTGGGTAACTTGGCCGTTGTTGAACATTCAAGAAAACTGCATGGTAATCAATGTAAATTTTTCGTATTTTTTGGCTTGTATCAACCATAATACCTTTTTGGGATACTCATACCTAAGCTCCACAGTTTATTAGTAAAAAATTTATAAAAGTTGAGATATTTTTTTTACCCATTCGGCCGCTATTGGCCCAGTTCTACTAGTGTCGGCTAAAAATGTGTTTTGCAGTAAAACTCTTATTTATACTTTGTGGAAGAAACGTTTGCATAAAAAACGTTAATAGCACTGCATTGTAACAACAACTTCGCTAATAATAGTAGGCCTACGTTCAACGCGACAGCAACAACGAGTTCGTAAAATTTTTGAGTCAATTTGTAACTTTAATAGACCAATAGGAATAGAACTATAGTTCACATTATCGACAGTTCATATATATAGATATATATTATACACACACCTGTGTTTACTTCTACATATCTGCTAAAGCTACAGATTTTTTTTTTATATTATAGTGTACTGACCTACTATGTGTATGTACACTTTCCTTTCCTTTATTCATTGAATCATTTACATTACATTGTCTTTTTTTACATGTCGTTACACCACATCATTATACATTTCTTTTTTCCTTTTTTTTCTCGCTTATCATTACATACATGTTTTTTGACACTAGCTTGTATCTTTATATCGATATATATCTCCCTGGTCACGCAAGACTGGTTATTATATCTTCACAATTCTTATGTTTCAGTCGCTTTTTATTTTTATTTGCATCTTAAAATTAAGCCTTACCCTACGTCGGTTTCATGGATTCCATAACTAACAAGTACCATGAGAAAAAATCTGAGATTCCCGACCGGGAATCGAACCAACGACCCCGTAAGCTTTGTTGTTTCAATGGCTAGCATGCTAACCAACTAAGCCAACGACAAGCTTAGAGCTATAGATACCTGTCATTTTCATCTGCTAATATACACAGATGTATTACTTAGTGTCTAATATTACTCGTTTGCTGCATTCCTGTTTGCTAACGTAAAAATTTGCTGTTATAGAGGCAGTGTATAATTAACAGTGTTTGCCACGTATCAAAAATATAATATTTATATTTGTAAGGCTGCGTCTACTTTTAATGGAAGTCGTAAGGTCTGTATAAGCATTTATTACTGTTATCGTCTTCTTATTGTTTCGACGTTTACCCCTGTGTAAAAATGAGTGAGATGCTATAGAAATATGACGTATATGATAAAAAAGTCGAGTTGTAGGTTACAAGTGAAGAACGTCGGTGCATGAGCTGTGCTTCTCTAGCTAATTTCCTTCTCACCAAACTTCTTTACCTACAACCTGCAACTCAACTATGCAGTGACGTTCCATCGTGCACTTCTGTTCCTTGTAACCAAAACCGTGCCTCGCCTCATTAATGGCTATACTTATATATCACAACACAGTGTGTTAATTGCCCCTGCCCTCCAACTCCAATGGGAACGTACTACACTATAGTATAAAATAGTACATTACGCACCTAGTGAGCGAGGTTAGGGATGTCGCAGATTTCGCATGAATAAACGCCCGAGGCGAAGCCGTGCGTATACGATTTTACGTCTCCTGGTGCTCGGTAAGTAAAAAATTCCACCCGTTTAGTGGGTGATAATTTTCTCTTACGGAGCTTCAGTGACGTAAAAATAATGTAAGTTACAATACCTATATCTGCCATAGACATATAAGAAAAATATATTTTTATTTCTTGTACGTCTATGATATCCATATTGATTACCATACACGCACACATACACTTAACATATCTATATTTCAGATATTATATTTTATTAAAGCACAATTAACTTCTATAAGAAATAGTGCCAAGCAAATAAAAAGAAAGTTCTACGTCAATAGATTATTTGGCTATTGGGATGGAATATGGGCCACTGAAGGGGATAAGAAATTCCACATGGCGTGGAAGAGTCAACGCATATACATGCACAGCATAGGACTTGAAGGCTATTTTTCCTCCGTGTTTAAATTTTTGATGACAATGAGGTCCGTGCGTTTTTCTAAACTATATTTACATCAGGAAGCAGCTTCCGGTGCACTTTTTTTTTATACTCTAGAGCTATGTAACTCATGAAAATCTGAATTAAAATACGCAGTTGCTAATAGAGTGCTGTACCTATATGTATACGAGCACTGCTGTAGATATATGTATACGGGGGAAAGGTATCAGCAGCTGCGCATGCGTATGTATTGACTCTTCCGCACCATGTTGAATTTCTTATCCCCTCCAGTGGCCCTTATTACATTCCAATACGGAAAGAGCTCTGATGCTATGGTAGTATGTGTATCTGTATCTACCGGAGTACAGTGCGTCACATACTACAGTAGCGCCCATGGAACACAATGGTAGTATCGAGAGTCTACTACGGTAGTATAAAGACCTACATACAACTGTAGATCGTGAAACGCACTCTATAGCTTCTGCTTTATACTACAATAGCACCTTTGAGGCGCTGCAGAAGTATCGAATCTTACGTACTAAGTTAGCTTGGGATTTATACTAAATTGGTATGGCTCACGAGCAAACGTAGTATACGTCATCTGTGCTGCGCCNAATTATTTTTTTTTTTTGTTTTTTAATTTTATAACCGTTTCTCGACCAACAAAAATAAACTTCATGGAATTAGAGTATCGGTATCCAAAAAATTACCACAAGAGGACAACATTGCTGCCCTTTTTAAAAACTCAGCATGGCCATCTTGCTTAAAATTTTGATTCCTGATTATGGGTGTATTCCGTTATTGTCTCGAGACTCGCAAAGGAAATCGGAACGCTCCGATATTTCCTCGCGAAACTAAAATGGAGCGTTCCGAAACCTACGATTGCGAGAGCGCCGACCGGTCGTGTTGATGGCAGCGCTCCCGAAAGTGCGACTATGTAGCGTGAAATTCAAATTGGCTGTATGGTGCAAAACGCAAAAAACCAGATACCTAAGCCCCTAGCTATTTAACCAAATAACCCAATCAGTAATAACACAAGCGCCTATAACCCGATGACCCGGAGCGCTTACTGGCCACTCTATTAAATAATAAAATATTAATTAATAACATGATTGTGTTATTAATTAATATTTAATTGTTGAGTAGAGTGGCGAATAAGCGCCCCCGGATCATCGGGTAATTGGCGCTTGTGTTATAAATAATTGTTTTATTATATCTAATAAAGTGGCCAGTGAGCACCCCGGGTCATCGGGTTACAGGCGCTTGTGTTATTACTGATTGGATTATTTGGTTAAATAGCTAGGGGTTCAGATATCTGGTTTTTGGAGTTCTGCACCATACAGCCAATTTGAATTTCGCGCTACATATTCGCACTTTCGGGAGCCCTGCGCGCAGCGCTGCCATCAACGTGACCGGTCAGCGTCTGACTCAGCGCTCTCGCAATCGTAGGTTTCGGAACGCTCCATTTTAGTTTCGCGAGAAAATATCGGAGCGTTCTGATTTCCTTTGCGAGTCTCGAGACAATGGAGCTATTCACATAGACATTTTTTGCTTATTTTATTGTGAACATTCATATTGAAAAGGGGGTTCCACTGTTCCGCTAAACTTAAAGTGAGTGAACAGACTGAGCAGACCTATACCTCTTTTTCCATCAGGCAACAAAGCCTATGGTCGCAACTATGTTGACTGACAGAGAACACAGTATAGGTCTGTTCAGTCTGTTCACTCAATTTGAGTTTAGCGGAACAGTGGAACCCCCTTTTCAATATGAACTTTTACAATGAAATAATCAAAAAATGTCTATGTGAATAGCTCCAATAACGGAATACACCCTAAATGCTAACATTATTGATACTCCCTCATTGGAGTATGGTAGTTTTCGTCCGATAAGCGCCATCTCCACCGGGGCTATTTTTCGGCCCGAGGTAGCTCCGATCCGATGGCGCTTATGTGGCGAACACTATTTTTCCTACCGAGGGCACCTGACCCTCAAAAACGACTGAGGTATGAAAAATTAATTTTTTGTAATAAATTTCACACAAAATATATATAAGAATTTTATGTAATAATTAGGTCTTGTTTTAACGATGTTACAAAGAAAAATATATGAAAGATAGTGCTTCAGAAGCGTTTATTGCCGTCTATAGACCTGAACCATTTTATATGTTTAGCATGTGGAGCACTAATTATACAAAATGTACCCGTTTTTCTTATTTGTGGGCGAGAATATACTTTCCGCCGTATGCCGCTCATAAAAAAGGTACTACAAATACTTTTGGCCCTCACTTTCCAACCGACGAGCGCCACTAGGTACGATAGTATATTACGCACCTAGTAAACGAGGTTAATAATGTCTTAGACGTGAATAAACGCCTGAAGCGAAGCCAAGGGTGGTTAATGTGTAATCCAATGCATTTCATAACCTCCGAACGTGGTGCGTATACTATTTTTCACCAAGGAGTATGGTGAAAAATCTTTTTCCTTACTCAGGACGCAGTAAACGTCCAATGATTAAAAAACGCCCAAAGTAGGAAAAAACTTTTTAATTGCTGCACTCAATTGTATCTATTTTGTTAACTGACAGAACGTCATGCAATGGTGAGTTTTGCTACCGGGGTTACAACAGGTTACCCCCCTTAAAGTCAAGATGCAGCCGTTTGTATTTACGTGCCTCCGAGATTGTACCTTTTTCTCGCAGCGCCAAAATAGTAACCATCTCAACACATAAATTATATATTAACTTTCTCAGCGTAAAATCGAGATAGTACCTTGTTTCTCGCAGGCAATGGTATATCATAATAATTTATTGAACTATTTCTTTATAAAATCAAAAAGCTAATGAACAGTGTGATCAAAATAAAGTGCTCTTTAGAAAATAAGAACATGGCTTGATATCGATCACTTTCGGGATAGCAAATCTACTATTGCCATAGTAAAAATCAATAACAAATCAAAATAGAATGTACTATGAGATCTGAATCGAATAGATGTAAAGCCGTAAACGTAGTCGTATAATATACATTTCATACACGATATTTATAATAACAATACAAAATAATAGTCGTTTTCGTACTTGGCGCACGTCTCCAGGGCAAGCACCAGGCTCTTTGTGCTTGCCCTGGTTGGATGCGCGCCCGGTGCGAACTTTATTTTTGTACCGAGGAGGTAGTAAAAACGTCCAAAAGTTTAACAAAATATCCAAAGTAGGAAAACGTATATTATTAGAAATTAAGTCCTGCAGTTTGTGCATACACGCAATTGTAAAATAACATGTCAAAAGCAGTTGTCTGCTGACGATTCGCTCAATTTAATGATTCTTACTAAGTTTATGAAGATCAAACTCATCAGCCATAAATAGAAACCGAGTTATTATTGAAACAAATGATACCTTTAAAAAATGTTGCAACGTACTTACGAAAACACGAATGTTTAAATATACCACTTGATTCGTTGTCAATGTACTCTAGAATCTTTTATATTAGTTTGATCCTTGCAGGTAAATTACTAAACTGTTTGGTAAGTGAGTATACTATAGGTATAAACTATAGGTGAGTATAAAAGGATTCGTCTGCAATTGTACAGTGTAGCCCAGCAGAAGAACAATAGCATGGCATTTGTAATTATAGAACAACTGTCGTCATCTAGCGTACTCTTATATACATAGATTAGAAAAAAAGGATTTTTCCAATACTTGTTCGCAATGTCAACAACAAGTGGAAGTAGTCTCAAATGTCACCAAGTAAGTAGTCATAGTCCAGAAAAATGTCGATATACCACGGGCATAGTGAGAGTTCCTCTGGTAAAACCTTGTTACCGCCCAGTTATACTTTCCAGTGAAGCTGGTAATCTCTGCACTAATGGTGCATTGGGTCCACTCATAAATATGTATCCATTCCCTGTAGAAGACTCACAAGGAGCCCCACTTCTCACTAGCTAAGACGACGCTCTCAGCCGAGGCATTGGATCCATGCTTATTAGCATCCTAGAAAAACCTCATGTTTCTGGGATCACTCTTCGCCGGTAAGGGCCGGCCGCTCCCTGCATAGCGCCTGGCATAGGGTCCGCTAATCCCCACCAAAGTCCTAATACTGTTTCGTTCAAGATCCTCTGAGGCAAAACCTAGAACTACACTGACGGAAAATTCCAGGGTAAAAATCACCCTGGAACGGCTGAAGTTCATGGATGCTCTTTCCGCAATTTTTCTCTAGTCAGAAGAAATCCGAGTCGATTCACCGAGAATCAAACCCTCGACCTCTTGAAGCGCTTTGTTTACTTGGCCAGCATTTTAACCCTGAGTCCATGACAGCTTTTTTTTTCGAAATTATGGTATAATCAGCATTTTTTTGGTAAAAAATAACTGAACTTTTTTGCATAGCATACCTTGAAAACCAAAAAATATTGGTATTGTTAATGATCGGTCCCTTCATTTTGGCGCCCAGAAAACGTTTTTGCCCCGCGGGACACCCTTTTTGTTACTATAAAAAAGGATACAGCAAGAAAAATAAACATATCTAAAAAAATAAAATTTGTATTTTTCAATGAAACGTTGATATGAATTACTCGGCCCGTGAGCATGCTTCATTTTTTTAAAGATAAAGAAAAATCGAAAGTGAGAAATATTTTTATATTTTTATATTAAATAGAAGAAAACGTTTATTTTTATTTTTTCATCCTTGAAAATAATGCCTTAAGAGCCCTTAAATCACAATTTTGATTACAACAATTTTGTTATAATCATTGTAAAGCTTTTTTTATAAATTATTATAAATAATTTACGAGTACCTTGTATATTAACAATTTCAATACAAATATTTGAATAAATAAAATGAAAGTAGTGCCTTATATGGTAAATTAATACAAATATAATAAAAGCTCAAAGTGGTAACATAATTGCAAAATACAAATAAATAATACTTAAATTCCAAATAATCACAGCAAAATGTTTTTTTTTTTTTCAAATAAAATTTATGTGCACATTAAAAATATTGATATTAAATAATAATAAAAGAAAATAACTTCTTGTTACACAGGACAAGGATCGTGACAAAAAATTAAGAGATTACAAAGCACAACTGAGTAGGGAAGATTGGTTGGAAATTCCAGCATTTGCAAGCTGGCTTGTTCTCCTTTTAAATCGCCTTAAAGTATGGTGCTCAATATGCAAGAAAGAGCTGGGAGCAAAATTTGCAACTCTTAAATACCATGCTAGCAGCAATCGGCATCTAAGAAAAGCAGGACTTGATGTGGGACCCGACGAAAAAGATTTTAAACCGCCTAGTGAGCCTTCCAACGAGAAAAGACAAATTGCTGAAGCGGAGCTCAAGTTCGTTGCAATGATGTTATCACTAAATATAGCGTTCAAAAATGCACCGAAACTTTTGCAATTTATGATGTCTATAGACCCGAGTTCAACGATATTAAAAAAGCTCCACGTTGGAGCTACAAAAGCTCACGACCTGAGCGTAAATGTTATCAGTGAATTTCAAAAGCATCGCTTAGCTGAAATTTTGCGGTCAACATATTTTTTTATATGTCTTGACGAGGCAACTGATGTAAGCAGGGAAAAATCACTGGTTATAACGTTGCGGTATACTGATAGAGCAGATGGCCAGGTAAAAACAGCAATGTGGAATCTAGCACCGCTTTATATAGAAGGTCAGAAAGCCAGTGCTGGATCTGAGCGCTTATTTGAGGTTCTTCGAAACTCTTTTGAAGAATACATGGTACCTCTGAAAAATATTTTAGGAGTTTGTACAGATGGCTGCTCATCTATGATTGGGAAGAAATCGGGTTTGATAGCACGAATCGAAAAAGAAATTCCGAATATAATTAGCATTACCTGTCCTGCACACAAGACTCACTTGGCCACCAAGCATGCGATGACGATGTTACCAGATAATTTAGAATCATTTATTGGAAAAGTGTATACCATGATTAACACCTCTAAAAACAAGCACGACCTCAGCAATATCCAAACAAATCTTGGAATACCCAATCATCAGATACTTCGGTGGGTGAAAATTAGATGGTTACAATTGGAGGCGTGCGTAAATAGGTCATTAGAACAGTGGCCAGCTATTCTAGAATCGACAAAGGAGCTTGTTGACAAAAAAGAAGAAGTAGCCTTAAAAGTCCTGTCTTTGATTAAAAAAGACACTAAGTGTTACCTTTTGACACTACAACATGTTCTCAGAAAAATAAATGCATTAAATTTATTTTTCCAAAAGGAAGAAATTGTGATACATGTTGCTAAACGCCAAATTGAGAGAACATATAAAAATATTCTATCATGCGTAATGGATCGCACAGCCGTTCGTGATTTGCCTGTTGAAGAACTGGACCCATTAAACCATAATCTGTACTTACCTTTTATCAATTTTGATTTAGGTGATGAAGTACGTAATTCGTTAGTCTCTTTTGGTGCCGAACTGCAATCGTTTTGTAAGAACGCTTTCAACTTTGTGATTGCCTTGGCTATAGAAATAAGAGAAAGGTTTGTTGAATAAAAAATTAATTGTTTTACTATATAATTAATGCGTAACTTTAATGTATTTTTTCTGTATCGAATTAATAACAAAATATGCTTCAAGAGCATACTTAAATTCATTCTCAAAATCTATAACTTTAATTTATGGGAAAGTTTCACGTGGTAATTAAGTTGCGTACTATCAGTAGAATTGTTTCTGTTTTTTATGAATTTGTTTGTATAGTGATTTTATTTTATAAATTTCGGATGTTCCTTTCTATCATATTTATAACGCATTATTGCTACGTTGCAAAATAGTGTATTAGTAATTGTTTCAGATTCAATCAATTTCAATGTCCAGTATTGGAGGCTGCCTCTTGTTTAGATCCTCGCAATGCTGTCTCAAAAGAATTCAGAGAAAGTAAGCACTTTAATACGCTCTTAAATGTGTTTCAGAAAGTAGTAAGTGACATTTCTGAGGAAACATTATTAGAACAATGGAAAATATTACCATCCATTAATCACTGGCAGCACTTTGATGTAGATAAAATTGAAGTCTGGAAATTCTGGAAATTTGTCAATGAAGCCACTGATAGTAATGGTAACCGAATATTCGAAGAGATAGGATCGATAGCCCTTACTATAATGGCTATCCCTCATGCGAATGCCACTCCAGAAAGAAAGTTTAGCGAACGAAAAGATGTAAAGACTGCCAAACGTAATTCCTTAAACGTTAAGAGTGTCGATGGAATTCTCAGAGCCCGCGAAACAGTAAAACTGTTTATCGAGGAAGGTGTTTTTCAACCACCAAAAGAAATGGTAGACATGTACTTTAAACGTCAGTACTTTAAAAAAAGAAGCAATACTAAATCTAATGAGTTTTCCGAATTATTCAATAATGTTTAAAAATTTGTTCAAGACAATTTTATTTTCTTTTTCTGCATTTACTCCAAACAGAAAAATTAAATCCAACTTTATTAATTACACCCAATAATAATATAATAGATAAAGAAACATTTAGTAGTGTTATCTTAGAGATTTTCGTGGTTTACAGACATACCTAAAAATGAAGTAAAAACAAAATCATTAAAAAAGGTGTAGCAAACAAATGATGAAAAAATTAATTTTAAGTGGAATAGAGACAAATTAAAAGAACCTACCAAGTGATTATCTCGATTTTTGAGAAATAATCTGCTTCTTCTGCCCAAATACGTAGTGGAAGCTGAAACAATTAATAATTAGCAAAAATTATTTAATGTAAAGTGAAAATAAATAAATAAATATTACTAAAAAAATTGTTTTACAAGCTTACAAAGTAGTTTAACATTTTATGTCAGGATGAAAAGGCTCTTCAAACGTATCTTTATGTAGGTACAAATTTACCACCCATAATATTGGTTTATTCGATGAGCTCCATAACTTACTTTAAACTTCAGTATGTCGATGAACCGAGGTGACTGGTTAGTCTTGTAGGAGCCATATGCTTGTCTCTTCTTTTTAATGATTCCTGTCACATGAAATAATACATAATATGAAAGTTATATACAGTTTTAAAAGTCCAATAAAATTAAATATAATTATTGTAAGTGAAAACGTCAGTACGCATTCTTATAGTGCACCTCCTCCTGACAGTACTCGTATTACATTTGATGATGAGTAATAGAATAATAAATATACGTAACAAGTAGATATGCTGTAGGACTGTATATTTAGTTAAAATATAAGTAACTCCTGTTATCATAACTAAGTATTGCCATTGGAGCGAAGGTCCATGTTGAAGTGAACAGAGAGGCACATGATAAATGGAAAGTTGACTGCTTCGCTGGACCTTGAAATTTCAGCTCTCGTTGTTTCAATCCTTGAAAGATCAACAAATCACCCTGGACGTGGAAAGGTACTGAAATCATCATTTGATAAAAAGTAAACAGAGATCTCAAAGGTGTGAAAAAAGTTAGTAAGTAAGCTCCAAGCATTTCAATTTCAGATTGGATTCTCTTATGTCATTATGAGTGACGAGACATATGATTGAATCTATTTATTTAATAGTAGTGTGAATAAAAATAGTAACTTAACAATAATAATAATTTCAAATATATTTTTGTTGAAGCTCTGAAAGATGTGTATGAAATTTTTCTACTTATCTGATTTTGCAGGTTACATCAGCATATAGTCGTAAAATAGCCCTAATTACGTTACGTTTTTTACTTCATGTTTTTCAATTCTGAATGTTTAATAAGACTGGATGTGTAAACAAATTATGCAAAATTTATCTGTGATAAGAATACTGGAATGAAATAAAGCATGTTTTCCAACATTTGCCGGTCTGCTATACAGCTGACTGTCTGCTGCAAACTCTCAAGATGATGCTGCCAACTTAGGAACAAAAATTTTAATCAATTTGTATATATAGCTATACCATAGTACGTTTAGTTCATTTTAAACAAAAAATGTAATTAATAAGTTGATAAATATTCAAAAAAATTAACCACGATTAATTGCTGAAATTTTTAAACACAATGCTTCAAATTTATGTAACTAAATTAACTGTAACATTAAAAAAAAACGCATTACATTAATGTAAGGTTATGCTCATAATTATAGTCTCACTCGCATCTTTAAAACTACTTTCTAACAAATAATAAAGATATTTATTGTAAAACTCATGTAGGAGCAATAATATATACCTATGGAG
>NW_019384260.1:870625-898449 GCF_000648655.2 Copidosoma floridanum | reverse complement strand
TTTTTTTTTTTTTTTTTTTTTTTTTTTTTTTTTTTTTTTTTTTTTTTTTTTTTTTTTTTTTTTTTTTTTTTTTTAATAATGACTCAGAGTACATGGTACTTACACAAACTGATAAATCATTCAAGTTTTGTTTAAAAACTTGACATTTATAACTACATAACTCACAAAATTTAATAAAAACGACCCCTATTTTCTGTATCCATTTTAGTTAAATAAAACTAGGTGAAATTCTGTCATCTCAATCATGGATGCGAAAGAAATAAAAGAATAATTTTACCTTTATAACTATGCTTTTAAACTTATTGGTATGTATATAAAAAGAAACTTTTTTCATAAATAAGAGTGTGGGATAGACATAACCAATTGATTTTTTTATCTTTACATTATCTTTTCTAGCTTTTTCACAAGCCTTCGATTTTTCAGTTATGTGACATACGAAAATTCTACTTTAATAATCTGTATACAAAAATATTTTTATTTTTACTTATGATTAAAAAATAAGTCTTTTTCTTATGACTATTATTATGATAAAAAAGTTACGTTTATTCAGTAATACTCATTAATTTGTAATAAGTAGGAAATATTTAAAAATAACATTTTTTTGATTGCGAACTAAGCTCTATATATCAACAAGTTATTCACAAAAACTTCTATGTACATTTGTATATCTAAAATTAAACTCTAACTATAATAGAGTGATAAAATTAAGTTTTTGGTGTTTCAATGTAAAGTTTGGTGAGAAATTTCTTTAAAGCAGATAATTACAATAAAAATTGAAAAAAATAAAATCGAACACTTTACAGTTTCTGGTAATGGTAAAAATACCAGATTTTTGTGCATCAGATTGAGTTAAACAAAAAAACGCTTTAAATAAGCTTATACGCCATAAAAGGACAATAAAAGCAGCTGTACACATACCAGATTAGTATAGCGGTGACCCCTAAATGGCCCATACCCATTGATTGTGCTCGAAGTTTAAAAAATTCAAAATTTTTGTTCTTTTTAAAGGATTAAAAGCTGAAATTGACATGTAATATGGCTTTGTGTCTACCGACTACGACACAAAATTTTAACAAGAGCAGATATTCACAGTCTGCAAAATGCAGCTATAATGCAAAAAAAAGTACTATCGTAAAATGTCCATAAAAAAGTTGTGGTGTATTAACGCCCTATTTTTTTATGGGATCATTTTCTTAAAAAGCTAATTAATAACTTACCAAAGTTTCAATTTTGTCCCGTAACTAAAAGTTGCTAAAGCTATGATGATTATTCATTATACCAATTATAAAACTCAATTATTTCATGCACTTTTGGCTGTGCAGCTCGTATAGAAGGGCGAGCCATTGGATTCCAGCTGCAGAAAGTATCAGGTGTAACGCTGTACCTTAAAATCAATGTTTTAGCAGCTTTTGCGTAAGAAAAAAAGTTGAAATTTTGGTAAGTTATTAATTAACTGTGAAAGAAGATGATCCAGACAAAATTATCCTACGATACTGCACTTGAACTTTTTTACGACTATTTTTCGAACGTGTTTTTTTTTCATTAAGCTGTCCTTTTGCCAAAAAGTTTACATTTGATTTTGCTAAAATTTAGTGTCGTAGTTGCGGGACACAAAGCTGCAACGCATGCAAATTTTAGATTTTAATCCTTCAAGGGACAAGAGTTATGAATTTTTGAAGTTTTAAACATAATCGATGGTAATTTGCCTTTTACGGAGTCATTGCTGGACCAATCTAGGGCATGTACAGCTTATTCTTTTGTATTTTAATAGTGCAGAAGCTTAATACAAGCTTTTTTTTTATTTATACTATCGCACTCTAAGAACAAACATAATTAACTTGTTTTTTCTTAACACAAATCTATCCTAATTTTGATCAGTTTCTGTGTACTTCTCAATTATTCTTTTATCTAGTAACCACTCAGGATCAGCATCTTCTAAGTTCACCCGTTGTTTGATAAAATGACTTCTAAGGTCTTGAATTTTTTGTCGCAAAATATCATTCATGGTACTTAGGTATAACCTCCTTTTTTCAGGGTGGTCGACTCCAGACTTATCGAACCCAATTCTTTTGTTGATTAAATTTTCATCGTACAATTCTGAAAGTAAGCAATTGATTTTTTAGAATAGTTATTTAGAGTACAGGTTGATTCTAATAAGAACTCATGTTATTTGAAGTTCGTAAAAACCCGGTTGATAGTGACTTATAAAAACTTGTAAAATCTGATAAAAGTTAGATTGGTTGTAACAGAAAAAAAATTTGTCTCATAAAATTTTTACCAGATTCTATTTTTATTTTTCTGCACCAAATATTTTTATTTGTCTGTAAGAGGATTTTCTTGCATAAAATGTTTTATTACGTTAGTGCATAATTTTAATGAGAATTAATAAGACTATAAACTATATAAAAATACTTAAGATACTATCAGATAATTTTTTTTTTTGTTTATATCAGGTTGAACCAACACAAATTGTGTTCTTTTCAAATGGTATGATAACTGGTATATGATTACCGATGTTTGTCAGAATAAACAAGGAATTGCCAGTAAAATTTTTATGATATCCAAACTGCTTTATTTGAAAGAGTTTTTTATACACATAAATAAGTAAATACGCGTAAAAGATTTTATTAGATTTTACTAGAGATCGTATTCATCTTAATTTTTTTAAGAAAGCTGTTTTCTTCAGTAATTCCTGGTGCAAAATCCTGGTAAATGTTAAGGTTTTAAAAAGACTTTATGAAACTTATCACTTCTGTTTCAATGTCATAAAAATTGTTACTCTTCAAAAAATATATAATCACGTAAAAAAGTCTATCATTTTTGAGTTCTTACGAGAGTTAATTATTCCAAAAAAATCGAATATACACTTTTATAGTCTACAGTATACAGTGCCACTCAAAGTTCTGTTGTTTTAATGAAAGAACTTTATCCCTTTCTTTGTATTTGTAAATAAATACGCATTCACAGAGACAGAAGATTGGACAGAAATATCGTAGCTTCAGGTAAATATTTATTAATCCGTCCGATGTCTTAGATAAATGCAGATTCACATATTCTTCTGACTCCAACATAGGAGTGGTTCTGTATACTTATTGTATACACATTAATACACACATTACCAGCTAAACAGTATCCCTCTACATAAGGTGAATTTCCCTATTCGTGGAATATGTCCCTATTCATGGAATATGAAAATTAATGTATTTGTTATGCAACTTGATAAAAAAATTGTGGTAGTTGTATATTTTATTTATCTTTATGAATTCACAAGAAAAATTTCATTATACATACAATAAATGACCAATCTTCAAGATTATTCCATAAATAGGGACAAAGTTGAACATAGCCTCTAACTTTTGAACTGTACATATTATGGTACCAAACTTCAAAGAGTAACTTACATAATTCTAGTGAACAAATAAACGTTATAATTATTTCTGTTAAATACGATAGTGCTATGCACGTAAAAAAACTTGAATTGCCTAAAACTTATATTATCTTGTAAGTTACAACTGAGTAAATATCATAAAATCGATTTAATTTAAATTGATCAATAAATTCTAGTTCAACAAAATCGTTTCTGAAGGTTCTTATAAAATAATATTTATGCCAGTAATTTTTTTAATATAAATGAAACAGATCTGATAAAGACTTATAAATTCTTTCTAGTTTACGCATGTAATTAAATCCAAAACATGTAATAAACAATGTGAGAAAATGCGGGTATAAACTGTTTTCACGATCTCAATCAAATTTTTGAAAGAAGTAATCACATCTTATTTAATTTTATATTTGAGAAGAAAATACAAAACACCCATACAATCTCGTAAGTAACAATTGAGTAAAACTCATACAATTGTTAAATTGAAGTAGACCAGTACATTCTCATTGAACAAAATCACTCTGAATCGTTCTTATAAAATTATAATTTTACCAGAAATTATTTTAATTCAAAAGGAAAGGATCTGATAAAATTTCATAAATTCCTTTTAGTTTACCTGCCTTAGGTGCTTTTCAGGATTAATTAATTTCTGGTATATCGCAAGAGATTTTATGAGATATATCTGGTGCGAATTCATAGTTAAGTATAGTTCAATATTTTTTTTATCTGATTATAACAGACATTTTCAACCGGGAAATTTCTAATCGTGTCTTTCGTCAATAAAATAAATGCTCGGAAAAGTAAACAATATTAAACCAAATTCATGAAAGGAAAGTCTACTAATATCATTTTTATATGCTATTGCTTAATAGTTAGCATAGCAGGCTAATTAAAATTAGTTTCTGACTATAATTTTTGTAAACAAAGCACTAATTTCTATCAATATGAGAGAAAAAAAGTTAACTTAAAAGAAGCAGATTTACTGTGGAAAAGTGGCTACATCGGAACCCAATTGTAAGTTATTTATAAAATCCGATAAAAAAAATTCTTATCTTCTTAAACGTGTGTATTTGCACCCGTAAATACCTATTTGTACTTATAAAGTTATTTAATTTATTGGTTTGTATAAGTATTGCATCATATTCAGGTATTAAATCTTGTAATATTTTATCTGGGAATAATTATTACCTAAAGAACCTATATTAAATCACACAAAAATATCTATAAAGCCTTATAAAATAATGAAACGTATAGATTTTAATAAGAATATTCCTGTAAGCGATGGAGTAAGCATTTTGTTTATCAGGATTTATAAATGTTAAGATTATTTTCACAAGTTATCGGATTTTACAGTAATCCAAGCATAAAAGTTTGTATACTCTATCCTTATTAACATTTCTTTTTTTATGAGTTTTTCGTATGGGCTTTGAAATACATTGTTTTTTATCAGGATTTATAAATGTTAAGATTATTTTCACAAGTTATCGGATTTTACAGTAATCCAAGTATAAAAGTTTGTATACTCTATCCTTATTAACATTTCTTTTTTCATGAGTTTTTCGTATGGGCTTTAAAATACTTTTTTTTATCAGGATTTATAAATGTAAAGATTATTTTCACAAGTTATCGGTTTTTTCAGTAATCTAAGCATAAAAGTTTGTATACTCTATCCTTATTAACATACCTTTTTTTATGAGTTTTTCGTATGGGCTTGAAATTCTTTTTTTTATCACGATTTATAAATGTAAAGATTATTTTCACAAGTTATCGGATTTTACAGTAATACAAGCATANGTATAAAGACCTACATACAACTGTAGATCGTGAAACGCACTCTATAGCTTCTGCTTTATACTACAATAGCACCTTTGAGGCACTACAGAAGTATCGAATCTTACGTACTAAGTTAGCTTGGGATTTATACTAAATTGGTATGGCTCACGAGCAAACGTAGGATACGTCGTCTGTACTACGCCACTATACCGTTAATAGTAGGTTTGCAAGTTCTTGTTATAACTTCGGAATCATTGAAACAAAGGATTTATGCTGATGAGATGTATTCAATGGAACGTATTAGAAAATATTTTTTTGTTAGCAAAATTAACCTATACTGTAAGTAATAGACTCGTATCATTGTATTTTTTTTCATTGACTAAGCTATGAAGCACGAATCTTATCTTGGATAAATATATTTAGTAAGTTTGTTACAATAACGCAGCACGTCGACTTTAAAAACTATTACATATTTTTATACCGATACCTACCACCACTATTCCATCGAAATGTTTATGTTAATGTACCTCACAAAATTTTTGAGATTTAAAAAATATGCAAACAAAAAATCTCAGTTACTTTAATTAGCGTAGTTATCATTTTTGTATGGGGTTAACAAGAGTTTCTTATGGTAAAAGAAGTAATACTAGACAACAAATGACTTTTCAATCAGTTTTAACATATTTGTGTAAAAAAGTAAAAATGCACGGTCTTACAATGCTTCTTTTTTTCGATAATCTTAGCATACCAGAGGTCTTTTACCATAAAAAGCTCTTTTAAACCCCATAGAAAAATGGTAACTATGCTAATTAAAGTAACTGAGATTTTTTGTTTGCATATTTTTTAAATCTCAAAAATTTTGTGAGGTACATAAACATTTCGATGGAATAGTGGTGGTAGGTATTGGTATAAAAATATGTAATAGGTTTTAAAGTCGACGTGCTGCGTTATTGTAACAAACTTACTAAATTCATTCATCCAAGATAAGATTCGTGCTTAATAGCTTACTCAATGAAAAAAAATACAATGATACGAGTCTATTACTTACAGTATAGGTTAACTTTGCTTACAAAAAAATATTTTCTAATACGTTCCATTGAATACATCTCATTAGCATGGGCATTGTTTTAATGATTCTGAAGTTATAACAATAACTTGGAAACCTACTATTAACGGTATAGTGGCGCAGCACAGATGACGTATACTACGTTTGCTCGTGAGCCATACCAATTTAGTATAAATCCCAAGCTAACTTAGTACGTAAGATTCGATACTTCTGTAGTGCCTCAAAGGTGCTATTGTAGTATAAAGCAGAAGCTATAGAGTGCGTTTCACGATCTACAGTTGTATGTAGGTCTTTATACTACCGTAGTAGACTTTCGATACTACTGTTGTTTTCCATGGGCGCTACTGTAGTATGTGACGCACTATAATCCGGTAAATACAGATACACATACTACCATAGCATCAAAGCTCTCTCCGTGTATACAGTAGAGATATTCTCTGAAATAAAACAAGGTGTTCTTATTCAGGGTATCATCAGTAGTTTGTGTAGATGCAGTATTCTTTATTAGTAATGTTCAATTTTTTTGAAAATTGAGACATTAAAAGTTTAATGATTACTTTTATTTTAAACACGCATAAGTTCAAATTGTGTTAAATAACTTATTCATTCAAGGAGGTTCAAAGATTTTCTCATAAAAATGGTGAGAAAAAAGTTAAACTCTTATAACTATTCTGGGGCTGTACTGCGTAAATTACCTTCAACATTAGCCTAAATTTAGCGTATGGTATGACATATGCTGACTCAGTGAAAGAAATTGTCCTAAGGATCCGTACATGTTGTGAGTTTGTTGATATTTTACAACACAAAATATTCCCATTAAAGTTGAAAGTTGCATCAACACAAAAAATTGAGCCTAACAGTTCGAAAACAATTTACACACTTGCTAAACGCACTTAATAATTATTTTTAAGAGTTTCGCAGCTTAGTTTTTATTTTGAGAAAATTATTAAACCCCCTTAACAAGCACATTATGATAATCTTCAAATTATATTTTTTTTCCTTTACAGACGCTGGCATGTGGTACATCTTTTTTATACCAGCAATCACAATGAAAGTTAGAATATATATTGTAGTGTGGTGTTCTCTGCAAAAAATTTGAAAAACAGGCCACGTACTTTAAATACATCACACACTATTTTAGTCTTACCTCGCTTAGCTTATCTCTTAATTGTAGATTTACATATACTTAGGCATTATTTTCTTGTCTCAGCGCAACATTATTCAAGTGTTAAACTTTGGCTTTCTGAAAAACATACAAAATTTCGCAATAATAGCAAAAATATTTGCCTAAGCATGCAAAGTTGGTAATTTACATGTTTTATTTTCTTGTATTTATCTCCGGCTGAAATATTGTACGCGCCATAAACAATATAATTAATGTTTGTTCACACTATAAAAATCTACATTAATTTATAGATTATACCGATTTTTAGAAAAGTACTAGTTTCTCTTGTAAAATACGACAGAGATCCCACATTTTCAGTCGACTGTCAAGGTTCTTGAGTACAATTTAATTTCTGAGGTTGACTCCTGTCAGTAAGCACTCGAACTTCAAAATAAATAAAATGAAATAATGTACTTACCAGGAACCATGACTCTAGCGTTACGTTCATGAAATAGCATGCTAGAATTCATGCGATTTTTCTCAATATTTTACAAGTTTTGGGCAGGAGTGACTTAAGAATTGATATGAGTTAAAATCATTGATAGATTAATAAAGATATAATACAGTATGCTATCATTCATTCGATTGTTATCAAAAGCGGGGCTGCTTTGAATAGCAGCTGGCAGATTTTGACCGGAAGAAATACATGATGGATCACCGTTAATGTGAAATACTTGTTGCATATAGGCTCGCTGATCTTGAAGCTGCAACAGATTCTAAGCATGCTGGAGAACATAATTACGCTGATCGAATTGTGAAGTGTGGTTTACTTATTGAAACCGGTGCGATACAACGTTATCTACCTTTTCGGTAACATTCACCTGGCTGCCAATTTTTATTTTTGATGCTATGCTCCTTTAGTAAGGGTGAAACAACCAACTTTTCGGACTTCGCAGGTCTCCTAGTTTTGAGGAGAGTTGCACCTGAAATTTGAAAATTATGCGATATTACTGTAGCATTATTATGAGAGGCACTTCGGGTATAGTAGTAAGTTATAATATTATTCATATCAAAATTGACATACCCACGCTGGAACTAGAATGATCGGTGTGATTTTTTTGTGATGTTTTTTGATTATCTTTAGTGGATCGATTCTTTAAAATGATTCTATTTTTTACAAAGTATTGAACATGTTTTTTTTCATAGATGAATACTTAACATACTCTTGATGTAGGGCGGATTACAACACTACAATACATACGTGACAAACGAATTTCATCAAAGTTTAATTAATGTTAAACCCAACTCACGGAAATGCTGTTATGTACACACTATTGAGAAGACAGATATTGGCAGCCTAGCTGAGCAATATTTGTGTACGCTGAGTATCCTTGTAATCTGTTTATGCAGGCACTTATGATATAAAATACCTTTAGCGATACTCAGTCCACGGATACCTCCTTTTTCTCGTCTGTGAATATAGTTCCCCGTCGATAAAATCAGTCAACATACATGTTTACAATGAACATTGGATGAGTGGAAAAGTATATTTTTTTCTTGTTGATTATAGTAATAATAGACACCAGGACTTACTCACGCACTTGACACTACCAAAAAATAATTGTTTCTGTATTTTCGGTAATACAGGATACAACTGATAAACTTTTTACAAGAACACCGTGACTTGTGTTGATGGCAAAATTATTTTTGCGTTTTTTACGTGGTTGTTACACTCGTGATTTCTAAACAAAGAAATTTTACTTGATGAATAATGCAAGAATTTGTCGCAAGAACTTTGAACTATTATTGTAGAGAACATACGTGTGATAACTTTTTACTAAAAAAAGGCATTTGAGAAAGGTTACACACACACACACACACACACACACACACACACACACACACACACACACACAAGCAAGCATACATACTGGAATATAAGCTTTAAGTAATGGATTATTTTATCAACCGTTTCCCATCGTTGCTACCTCATAGAGCATTGACTTTGGGTTCTTTGATACGATATAGAGCAAATAATTCTATAAATTTACGTAAACAAGTTCAAATTCAGAATGGACGAGTATAAAAACAAATGGCTGAAGTGCTACCAGCATTACCTCTCGTCTAACTGAGACTGAGGCGATCGGCGCTACAGCTCTAGTGCTATAACTATATATTTTAGTCAGCCTAGCGCTAGTGGTGTGGGAGGCGCAGTGGCGACAAGGTCGCACACCTGACCGAAGTGTACGGAAGCGCCTATACGCCATCGTGCGGCACCACAGTAAGCTCGCATATTTATACTATGTGAGCGAGCAACGTATGAGAAGTCATTTTGGACGGTAACAGCAAAATGATAAGATAAAGAGAAAAAGAATAAACGCATGCATAACGCTTACATATACGCACTACTTTCAGAGGAAACCTTAAGTATAGTAATTTATTTTAATTTTTTGGTCAGTATACTATTCCTGCCAGGAATAGTCTCAATGTTGCAATTTTTTTTCTTTAAAAAAAAAAAAATTATTCGTTTTGTATATAAAACAGGACATACTACAAAACGAATAGATGTACTTTTTTTATTTATTTTTTCTGCATTCTCCAACCTACACAACAGTATATTAAGTATTATTGTAATTACAACCGTTCCCAAGATATAAGTGAAATAAACTTTCAACCACGATTTTCACATTGACCCACAAATTTCAACATTTACTTTTCTCGTACAGAGTATAATTCAATACTTATGATATAAAATAGCCCCCGGGCTAAGGAACAATTTGATTCAGAGCTTCAGCGAGTCTTCTCACAATTGATTGTGAGTTGTTTGATACCTATTACTTCAATATTTGATAGCAAAGCATTTCCTCACGAACGTAAATAGCACTGCACCTTAGACACAAGATTCTAGTTTTATGATGAATGCTCAGATACTCATTATACTTCGCTCTCATTCAGTAGGTGCCTTGCTACGATCGATTTTCACTTGCAGTCATGTGATTCAAGAGAAGCAGAGCGAGAAAGTACTCTACAAAGTGGGTTTTGCAGTCAAAATAAGTAATGAAAGTTATAGAATCTGAAAAGTTTTAAAAAAGGCATAACTTAGATATCAAGTAATTAATCATTTAGTATATGTGGTTTAAACTTATAAAAATCGGAAAATGGAAGCTACACAAAATATAAAAGAGAAAAGCGTTTGTTTTATGACTATAATCTTGCATGTAATACACTTATTGGGCTATATAGCATATAATATGATCATACAAAAAAAATGCATAAGATATACAATTTTTTTTTTTTATATTGTAGTGCTCTACGTCCGGCTCCTTTATTAAGGCCACTACTATAGGCACTTAGAACTTGGAAAAGGGACAAGGAAATAGATGGGAGGCTAGCCATCACTGGGAGGGATGTAGGGAGAAATTAGGCAATTTTTGTTGCGAGAATGTCACCTTAATCCTCCTCGAGGAGCATTGCGTGGTGAAAAAGCACATGTGAAAAATCACAGAGGTACTTACCCGAAAAATCAGACTGGCCAGGAATCGAGCCACGGTCTCTTGCGTGCCAATCCACGACCTAGCCAACTAAGCCATAAGATATACAAGCTAAAGCTGCGAAAATCCATGGTTGCATCGTGTACTTAATGCATTTCACGACTAAATCACAACCTGTAACATATTTGAATTTTCATGAGACAGATTAATTCGAACAGTATACTAGCAATAATAAACAATGAAACTGCGCATACGCTCCACGTCACGTACGAAAAATGGTACGCAAATCAGCAACTTCTTACATTTATCTGTTTAGGATTTGTTCTGTCAGTACTTGATAAGATAGTTTATTGTTTATCAACGCAAGTGAGCGAGCAAAGCTGGTGAGAGAGCCATTTCAGATGTTTTTTATAATTCGCGTACGCTACCATCCCGCTTCGCCTGTACTTTCTCGCACACGCGACATCGGGCGTGTACAGCAACTCATCAATGAGACACTCAAATACCGTGAAATCATACAACTGCGGAACCTGTAGAAATCATACTATTCCCTCCTTAAAAAACACATTTTTTTTCTCTTCTAAATGGTATACTTATAAAATTATACATGTATATGTATATTCATATGTACTCTTTCACGCCACATACGAGTAGTACCGATTAAAGCATGTATCATATCATCATATATGTCGTCATGAAGGCTGTTGTTAGACGGTCGCTCCTCCAAATCGCTAGAGAGGGAGTAGGTTATGGAGGAAGGCACTTTGTAGTCTGGATCTCTTTCTAAAACACTGAAATGTGTATGTTATAGGGAGAGTAATTTCTCGTCCGTAATATCTGTTGACAGAGCCAGCTGTGCAAAGTAGGCAGAGAAGGATTCCTTAGCTCAACTGCTGCGTAAATCCTCGGGGGAGGCATCGCACAATGTTCTAAAATGATAAAAACAGAGGTTGCTTAGTACGAAATTAAATATCTCAAGGTAAAAAATGCTAAATGAATAATTTTTGTTTTGAATTGTAGGTAATCGAATTGTCAATCTAGCAAAATTATTATTTAGCTTAAACAATTGTATTATAATATAATAACTAATAATTTTTTCTTCTGTCACAGAGACTACTTGTTTCAAATGACGTGTTTAATAAAAAGGCATACAAATAGAAAAATGTTGTTATTTTTATGTACAATTGAAACCAAAATCGTGTTTTATGTTGGAACGTAACCTTATATTGTTCTAAAACGATAAATACAGAGGTGGCTTATCACGAAATCAAATATCTCAAAATAAAAACAAGCTAAAAAAATTTTTTTTTCCAAATTGTAATTAATTTAATTGCTGATCTAGAAAGAGTTGATTTTAATTAAAGATACCCTAACCTAAAAGTAAATGAAATTCTCCCCATATTTTCTTCAGTCAATGAGATTGCTTGTTTTAAATTACTTCTTTTACATAAAGACGTACAGAAACGAAAATGTTGTCGTTTTTATGTACAATTTTACCAGAAAACGTGTTTTAAATAGAAACAAAACCTTAAATTGTTCTCAAACGACAAAAACAGAGGTAGCTTAGTACTAAATCAAACATCTTAAGATAGAAAAATGCTGAAAAAATTTATTTTTTCTAAAATTGTACCTAGTTCAATCTTCAATGTAGAAAAACTTTGGTTGAGTTTAAATGATAATACCTTAACCTGAAAGTAAATTAGATTCTGCTAACTTTTTTTTAATCAATAAAACTTTTTGTTTTTAATACTTCTTTAATGAAAAGGGCGTACAAAAACGAAAATGAAAAATAATGTCAATTTTAAGTACAGTTACACCAAAAAACGCGTTTTACCTTCGAACATAACTTTAAACTGTTCTAGAACGATAAGAACAGAGGTAGCTTAGCACGGAATCAAACATGTTAAGATACAAAAATGCAAGAAAAATATTTTTTTTTTTAAATTGTACGTAATCGAATTTCGTATCTAGAAATATTATAGTTAAGTTAAAATTAAAATAACCTTAGCTAATAGTAAACAAGTTTCTGCTATTTTTTTTTTAGCTAACGAGACTGCTTCTTTTTAACAACTTTTTTAATGAAAAAGCCGTACAAAAGACAAGAATTTTCGTTTTTATGTACAATTCCATCGAAAAACATGTTTTATCTTTAAACATAACCTTTTCGAACATAATTTTATGTTCAAACATAAAACACGTTTTGCGGTGTAATTGTATATAAAAATGACAACATTTTTTCTATGTACGCCTTTTTTTACAAACAATGTAATCAAAAACAAGGACTCTTATTGACTAAAAAGAAAAACGGCAGAAGCTTATTTATTTCTTGGGTAGGTTAATTTATTTTTTTTTAAATTGACTATAGTTTTTCTAGATTGGCAATTCGATTACTTAAAATTTGAAAAAAAAATTATTTTTCCAGCATGTTTCTATTTTTAGATATTTAATTTGGTGCTAAGCCGTCTCTGTTGCTATCTCTTGAGTATAAGGTTTAAATTTAAGGTTATTCTTGAACACTAAACAAGCTTTTGTTGTCAGTGTATTTAAAAACAACAATAATTTTATGTTTGTTCGCGTTTTTTACTTAAAAAGTAATAAGAAACAAGCAGTTTCGTTGACTAAAAAAAAAAAACTGCAGTAACTTGTTTACTTCTAAGTTAGGTTATCATTATTTAAAGTTAACTATAGTGTCTCTAGATTAGTAATTTTATTACCTATAATTTTAAAAAAGTTCCCAGTTTTGTAGCATTTTTCGACCTTTAAATGTTCGATTTCGTAATAAGCTACCTCTGTCTTAATCTTTTTAAAATAATTTAAGCTTACGTTCGAGCATAAAACAGGTTTCTTGGTGTGATTGTTCTTAAAAATGAGAACATTTTTCCTTTTGTATTGAATTAAAAACAAGCAGTCTTATTGACTGAAGAGAAAATAGAAAATCTCTTTTTGTATTTGAGTAGGTTATTATTATTTAAACCTATCTTTGATTTCTTAGATTTGTAATTTGATTACTTACAGAAAAAAGATTTTTTTTCTACCATTTTTCTATCTTAAGATATTTGATTTCGTACTAAGCCGATTCTGTTTTTTATCTTTTTAGAACAATGCAAGGTTATGTTTGAACATTGAACACGTTTTTAGGTGTAATTGTAAATAAAAATGACGACATTTCCTTTTTCGTACGCCAAAGAAGTATTAAAAAAGAAACAGTCTTATTGACTAAGGAGAAAATGGCTGAAACTTATTTATTTTTCATAAGGTTATCATTATTAAAACTTGACTACAATTTTTCTTAATTAACAATTTGATTACCTACAAGTTAAACAAAAAATTTCACTTTCTATCATTTTTCTATCGAGAGATATTTGATTTCCTACTAAGCAACATCTGTTTTTATCGTTTTAGAACATAGTGCGTTGTGTCCCATTTCGTTCGATAATTGGTACTCGTCGGTCATAAATGGGTCCAGCTTGCTGATGAGTGACTGGATGGGGTTATTCTTCTTCCTCAGCAACGGGGTCTGAGGTCAGTGTGATAAACTTGACGCTGGTGGGATTGCAATGTCCGAGATGATTCAGGGCTTTGAAGGAAGCTTGACTGGCTTCGTAGGTTTTCGAGTTATAGGGTCGTCACGGAGATAAGCTTGGGCAATCTGTCAGGCGTAAGCAGCTGTCCGTCTAGCGGATTTTTACACAATTTTTTCCTATTCAGGTCAACCTCTGATGTCGGTCTGGCTAGTTGCCTTAGCACGTGTAACTGAACTGGTATCTGTCTGGTTTCCTTTATCCCTATGCCAAGTTGGTGGTTCAAGTTCCGTCTCGCTTGCCACTGAACTCTTGGAGGATCGGTGCTGGTTAGCGTTAGCTAAGCCTTATGCTTCTTCCTCGATGTCACTTGTAGTAGCCACTACAAAGGTTACTCCGGTACCTTGGGGAGGAGATAGGCTGCTTGGCGTTGTTGTCCCTGACCATGGTTGTTGCGGAGGCTGTTGCTTGAAAAGTCTCCTTTAGCTTCTTGGAGGCCTTATCGGGTTGCAGTTATTGGATTCTTTGTTAGTACCGGTAGAGGGGATACCGCAAAGAAATCACTCTACCGAGGGTATTGGCTGTATAGCTGGTTTATTAAGGCTTATGATGCTTTCGACTTCCAACTACCTACTCAATGCATGGGCCTGCAGACCCTTTTCATAATGCCTATGGTGCGCTGATTTAGTAGTGAGTAGAGATTTTTTTTATAAGGCACTGCGTAGCGGTAGATTACGTTACGAATTTCAAAGTTGTATGGGAGTTTGAAAATTGGTGTAGAATATTTTTGCACGTTTAATGATATTACTTACACACGGCCGATATCAAGCCCCCACTCTTCCAATTTAAAACCAACTTTAAAGTGCAGCCAGTAATGAGTGTTGAGCTTACAGAAGTCGTAGAATTGTGCATACTCGATATCAAGATTCATGGTATTCATTTATCCAGACTCAATTAACAAAGGTTCATGCTCACTTATTTCTATTATTTCATTTAGTATCTGTTACTTTACTTTCTTGGCTAAAATTCGTTATATCTAGCTGGCGGTTTTGGAGCTCTTTTTGGCTTTTTTAATTATTCTTGGCTCTTAGGTGGCGGATCAGCTTCCGCTGATGAAGGTGGTTTGCCGATCTCTTCTGATAATTGTACCGGCTGCTGGACTGAGTCCGGTGAGACGATATGAGTCTCCGTTAGTGTGGGTTGGCCTTCTCACCTCAGTTCTTCTGGGCGGTTAAAGGTAAGTTATTGCCGTCAGTAGATAAGACTTGAGATTTCTCCATCCAGAAGGTCACCTTCTGGTAGATGTCTTCTACCAGGGAATGTGTGATCGGATATGGGCCTTTCCATTTAGAAACGAAGTCAGCATGGAACTGGTCTGTGGCCTTGGATAATGGGTGATTGCGAACGTTGACCATTGTCTCTGGTTTGAAAGTGGGTTGGGTGACAAGAGGTTTGCTGTATTTGGCGTGGCATTGTTCTTGATGTTGGATAGCTTCATAGTGAAATTGAGTAAGCCATTCCATAAGCTGCTGGTTTTCCCACTTCCCATTTCTAGAGGACTTGTGACCCAACAGCAGCTGGGCGAAAGTGATACCTGTAGCAGAGTTGCATCGGTTTCAAAGCTGGTGTAGAGCCTAAGGTAGCTGTTAATCCCAGTTCTTATGCGGTTGACCATAGAGGTGTAAGTAGAGCCCTTTTTTCATTTTCTGATTCCTTCACTCTGTTGGATTTGCCAGGGGGTGGTAGATTGCCGTGGTCTAAGGCTGCGTGTACGAGCCTTGACAAGCATTGTAATAGATAGACTCGTGATCTGACGGCTATTGTCAGAGAGCATGTCGCGAGGATAACCTTATCTTGCGAACACCTCGTCCTCTAGAATTTGTATCTGATGAGGGGCCTTCGAGAAGCCAATTGTAAAGGCTTCCACCTATCAACTGAATAAATCGGTAACAATAAAGATGAAACGACGACCTTTCAAACTCCTGGGGTAGGGTCCCATGAGATCCGCAACTATCGTGTCCCATGATCTGCTTGGCTGATGTGGCCGTTGTGTCTCAGGGTTCATAATTATTCGCTTGTAACAGGCACAAAGTAGGCACTTACTTACATAGCGCTTTATGTCTGAGTGCACCCTAGGCCAGAAATGCGATTTGGTGATTACTCGAATGGTTTCATTGATGTCTGGATGTCCCACGATGTTTTAGTTGTGGAAGTCGTATAAGACTTGTGGATTTACTACTGGAGAAATGTAGACTTTCCAGGCTGATTCAGGATTAGAGCGCTGCCAGACGAGGTCGTCGACTACTCCGTGGCAGGCAAGGAATTCTATTTCCTCTGAAGTGTGGCTTGGCTTCTCTGTAGCGTCCAAAATTCGGAGAGTAAGTTTACACAATGAGGATCTTGTAGTTGCTCCTTCCTGATCTCGTCTAGTTATGACACTTTGCTGATCGCGCAACATGTGGGTAAGCCCCTTTTGGTGGGGCCTTTAGATTGGGAGCATGGCAAAAGTCGATCCACATCATCCAGATTCGTAGGAGGGTCTCCAATAGGGTTGCGGGAGAAGTAGTCGGCAAGCTGATTTTCTCGTCCCACGTAGTGCTTGATGGTCGGGTTGAACTCTAGTAGAAGCATTACCCAACGTTATAACTTGTCTTTAAAGTACTTTACAATACGCAGCCAAGTCAAGCCCTTGTTGATCATGCAAAAAGTGAATGGGCGATCCTCGAGGTAAGGCCAATACTTTTTGAGGGCCCATACCATGGCAAGACATTCTTGTTTGTTACTATGATAATGAGCCTCCGTGGAACTAAACTTGGCGCTGGGGTAGCTGATGATACTGTGCTGACCGTCTCGTGTAAGCTGATAGAGGACAGCTCTCAGCCATCGTCCAGTGGCATCGGTTTGAACGACATATAGGCAACCAGAATGGGGCCCTAATAGTATGAAAGGTTTAGTGAGTACTCCCTTGAGCTTGTCAATTTCCTCCTGTGTAGTGGGTGTTCATTTGTATGTTACCTTCTTTCTAACAAGATCAGTAAGTACTGCCGTGAGTTCCAAGTAGTATAGTACATACTCTCACAGCCACCCACTAGTCTCGAGAAACGACTGTAATTGTTTTCGGATCCTGGGTGTTTCAATGAACCATTGTTTCTCGATGTGCTCTGGCAGGGTTTTACTTATAGGATGTGGGCCTTGCGTTTTTAAAGGATGACAATGCCATCTGCTGATTCTCTGCTTCTTGAGTGAACAAGTTGCATTCCAACAGTAGCACAAGGGGCTTCAGTGGCAATACTATTGATAATCATTACAGAGGCTGAATCCTGGTCCCATTTTTTTCGAATGCTCGTTGCAAGGTGCAATCTACGGCTCGTGGATACTTCTATGCAGCAGCAGAGAATTCCTTGGAGAAGGCCCCATGTCGAGCTTAAATAAATGCAACAACTTTTTCAATAACAATCGTACTGAATCATATTCGTACAACTTTGATAACCGTATGGTTGGTATTTTTCCACAAATTAAAAAAAAAAAATTTGTTTGACGACCTTCAGAAGCCAGGATAAATTTTTTTTTTTATTTTAATCCTGAGTCTTTGTTTTTTTGTGTACAGGGCTCAGATTTTAAGGTGTTCCGGTGGAGTTCCCATTTTTATGATAAAAAATTATCACCTTAAGTTTCACTGCCTCTGTAGGCCAGATAATAACGTTAAAATGTCAGCGCTCATAGAGGCAGGGTAGGAGGAGAACAGCTGATTCCATCAGTATGGCCGCTTCCGAAACTGATTTCACGCATTCAAATTCATAGGGGCTCCCAAAGTCATATATTTGTAAGCTTCCACTGCAGCCACGAAAATCCTTTTGTTCTCTATTTGAGGTAGCTCGATAAGAAAAATCCGAACATTGTATTTATTTTTTGATAGAAATTAACCCCAGAACTGCATATTTAAAACAAAAAATACTTTTTGCAAGGATGATATAAATATCAAGTTTTTAGGCTTCATCACGCTCTACAATCACTAACGTAAATTTGGTTTAAGTGCTTATATTATCGGTAAAAGAACATTATTTATTAACTAATACTTAATAATCATACCGTGCTTACTAACATTTCATAAATTTTTGTGTAAGAAAATTCAGAAAAATGAAACGAAAAATTATTGATTTGGAGGTGCAAAAAATTGTACTATAATATACATTTTTATACGTAAGAAACAAAAGTATTTGACAGTGTTATAGCTGAAATTCCAAGTCACTTCTTTTCCTTAACATTAATTTTTTATTTTTTTATATTTTGCTTTTTTATATTTTTTCTATAATCTTCTTCAACACTATCGTAGCATGCAAGACTTTTCTCAGATACTTTTAGCACAGTCTGCTGAAGTGGATCTACACCATCATCTGTCACCTTTATTACATCTTTATTTAAACAATTTCCTCCATGACATCCCGTACACATTTTATTATAAAATAAGCCTCTACTTTTACATTCGCAAGTTCTACTCTTGCACCCATTCTCACATCTACAGAGAGTTGTCTTTAATAGTTGATGTTATTGAAAAAGTTATTACACTTGTTTAAGCGGAAAAAAGTATTATTTTTAGAGCCGATTTTAAACAATAAAATTGAGATATTAACTTATTATTGGTTTTTCACGTTAAACAACAAATATTTGAGAGTGGAATGCATCTTGAAAAATTTGAATCAGAGTACCTTTATTCTAAGACTAACTTTTTTACGAAAACATATTTTTTAGTAAACAATTAGATTTCTCGGCTCCTGTCCATCTCCCAACAATAAAGTTGCGGCTGCACTTTATAAAGGAGCATATTTTTAGAAATTTTCTAGACTTCTAGTCATTGCAAGAGTTATTGTAACTTAAAAAAACATTTTTTTGAAGTCTTTTGCTGTTTTCGGATAAACTAATAAGCCAATTTGACTCAACAGGTACCATTTTGTGAGTTTTTACATTATCTGTAACTTTTAACTTTAACATTTTGCTCTAAAATTCTTAGTTTCGCTAATAATACAGAAAAACCAGAGAAAAGGCTGATTTTTTGACTTAAAAATGACGCCATTTTGTTACTGTTAAGCTATAGTAAGTACTTTGCATTTAGGTCCTAGAATCCCTATTTTTTTGCTTAATTATGTTGGTCTAATATGATACGATGATAATTTATATGGCCACAGTTCGTATACGTTACTTATTGTACGGATCTTAACAAACTAATTATATTCTTAAACGCCGTTAAGAACGTTTTTTAGATAGAAATTTGTTGGTAATCTTTTAGATGAAAATTTGTATAAAGGCATGTTACTCTATTGCTTTCGGAGCACGAACTAAATACTAGTAGCGCAAGAGGCCAGCATACTGGTGCTCAAGGCGCTAGCAGACGTACAACGGTACAAAAGTATTATTGCCATATGCCATAGAGTATGAATAATTACATCATGCTCCCTAAATAAAACTTTTTGGAGCTTTTAATAAGTGAATAAATAAAAAAAAAAACAAATAATTTATAAATATAATAATTATTGGACGATATAAAATACACACACTTTACTTTCAACCAATATTATTGCAGAAACATTTAATCAAGTTTCCATTAACTACTTTTATAAGGGAATCTGCCAGTATTTGATTTGAAGGAGTGCAGATGATGTTGATTTCCTGATTTTTGATTTTTTCCTTGAGAAAGTAATTTCTGATGGATATGTGTTTAGTTCTTGTACTAAAGTTTGCATTTTGGCTAAGATTTATTGCTCCCTTGTTGTCACAATAAATATCTATTGATGTATTTAATTGAATTTTTAGTTCAAGAACTAGTTCTAAAAGCCATAAGGCCTCTGGCCTTGCAATCGACAAGAAGAGATACTCTGCTTCTGTGCTCGATAGGGCAAATATATTTTCCTTTCTGCTGTTGCAGGTTATTGCTGCTCCCTGAAGCAAAAAGATGTAACTCACAGTTAAACGAGGATCACTTGAGTCAGTTGCCCAACTTGCATTGCAGTAAGCCTAGATATTTCTATTGGACTGTTCTCTGTATGTTAATTTGAAATCAGTTGTATAGATTGGATATCTAAAAATTTACTTAACTCCGGTCCAATGATCTTGAGTACATCAGGAATTAAATCTCCTTATAAGTCCGACTACAAATAAAATATCTGGTCTTGTACATTGACTAAGGTACAGTAAACAACCTATTGCATTTTGATATAAAATCTGTTTTAAAATTTGCAATTCTTCTTGAAATATATCCAGATTACATGCACTTGATTTATTTAAAATATAGCCAGTGGATAAAGGGGTATGTGATGGATTTGCTTGGTCCATGCTGAATTTCTTTAGTATGGAGAGTATATAATCTGCTTGATCTAAGCTTATAGAATTTTTAGCATGACGAACTGTGACATTTAAGCCTAAAAACTTTTTGACATGGCCTAGATCCTTAACTGGAAAATGTGACTTCAAGAATATTTTAAATTTGACTAGATAATTCTTATTGCTTGTAAAAATCAACATATCGTCTACAAAAACAGCAATTACAATAAAACAATGTTGAAACAAATAATAATGAGTACATGTATTATTTTTTGATTGAATTAGGCCTAGTTTTTGAAACATATTGTGTAGTTTGGAATTCCATACTCTGCTTCCTTGTTTCAAACTGTATGAGGCTTTGTGTAATTTACAAACCTTATTAGGCTGATTTTGATCTTGAAAACCTTATGACTACCTATTATGGATATAACTCGCAGTCGCTACCGCTTCAGCCCAAAAACCTTCACTTAGGCCTGAGTGAGAAGGCATGGCTTTTGCCTTCTCGAGCAGTATCCTGTTCATTCGTTCTAAACGACCATTCTGATGTGGATTGTGAGGGATACTTGTTTGATGCACGATACCCCTGGATGCCAGGAAAGAGGTGACCTTGTCGTTGATATACTATTTACCGTTCTCCGTCCTCAAGACCTTAGTCGTGATACCAGTTTTATTTTGTACCAATTTCATAAAATTATTTACACATTTAGGTACGTCATTTTTTGTTTACAAAGAATAAACAACATAAAATTATTTACACATTTAGGTACGTCATTTTTTGTTTACAAAGAATAAACAAACACATAACGAAAAAAATCGTCTAAAAAAATAAAAAAATATTTGCTTCCACCAATGGATGTTTGTGGAACTTGACACAGATCACTGTGCACTAATGCAAATCCTTCTTTTGCAATTTTGAATTTAGTAAGAAGGGTTTTCTTACTGATTTTCCTTCGATGCAGCCTATACCGTTTTCCAGTGTGGCTTCATTTTGAAAATTTATCCCTGTGGCTGCTTTATTCTTCAAAATTTTCAAATAGCTCAAATTTAAATGTTTTAGTCTGTAGTGCCACAAAACAATACTTAACTTGGAAGAATTCGCCATCAACAAGAATCACAAGTTTGATTACATTGAATATCACTTTTGCAAGTTTGTAAAATTTTTATATTATTTCTTAACTTCACACCAATAATGATAAATTCACCCTCCTTTGAGTAAACATAGCACTTGTCTTTGAAGAACTTTACATCAAAGCCTTTGTTAGTTCAAATTCCAACTGAGATAAAATATGAAGCAGCTTCGGGCACATACAAAACATCATTGAGATTCAACATCTTGTGTTTACTGTTGGTCTCTAAGGTCAGCTGAACCGAACCAATGCCACAAGCAATCATTTTTGTTATGTTTGCTACACCTATTTTTCTTGTAGAGATTTGTTGGAGATTTTTAAATATTGATTTATCAATACACATGTACTTTGATGCTCTAGAATCAATGAGCCATCCGTTTTTGAATTCTTGGCACACACTTATTTGATACGCACACATGCTTATTCCTTCTTCGTCGGTATCAAAATCTGATACTTCTTGTGCGTTGCATGCTTGTCCTGTACGCTTGTTTGGCATCTTGCAATCTTTTGCAACTTGACCAATTTTATTATAGTTGAAGCATTTAACTGGAGCCTTTTTATTTTGTGAATAATTAAAATTTTTCTTTTTGTTAACAAGGGTTCTTCTTTGGTCTTGATGCATACTGACAAAAGTGTGTGAGTCACCTTGGTTTGACACACTGTCAGTCTTAACTTCTTGAAGTGTTTTAGACTTAACTAAGTCAGAGGTTAATTTCTTGCCGCAATTCTTAAGTGCCATAACCATGGGCTTATATTCTTCTGGTAAATCAGCTAGCATAATAATCGTGAGCCATTCATCCGGAATAACCATTTCGGCATTTTGAAGTTTATTAGCACAAGTCATGAGTTTGTCTACATACTTTTCTACAGATGTACAATTTTCTAACTTAGTAGAACTTAATTCTTTGAATAGACCTACGTGCCTCATAACACCGTCATCGGCAAACGTGTCCTTGAGTTTCTTCCAAACATCATGGGCTGTTTCGGCGTTCTGTACATGTGTGTATAGGTGTGGCTTAATAGCTAGAATTAACCTTGAGTGTGTTTTGACGATTTTCTCATCATCCGTACTTAACTGGCCGTTTACTGGAGCTTCAACTGTATCCCAGAGATCATCGAGACGAAGATACGCCTTCATGACAATCGCCCACATGTGGTAATTTTCTCTACCACTCAGTCGCTCGATCGACTGATACGTGCTTTTTTCCACTATTTCTGGTTATCTCTAACCAAGCCTTGCTTAATTAGACGAAAAAAAAATTATTCAGTATGCACTCAAAAAACTGCTCTCGAGGCTCACTTTTATGAGATAATTTCTCAGCAGCTCGCTTGCGTTTCCTAGGCCCATAATCTGAAGTTATGATAATGGCAAGAATAGCAAGGAGAAATAGGGAAGCACACGTTAACCTGTATAAGGCGTGTTGCTTTATTGCTTTCGCAGTACGAACTCAACACTAGTAGCGCAAGAGACCAACATTCTGGCGCTAACGGCACTAGCAGATGTACAGCGGTGCAGAAGTATTATTGCTATACGCCGTAGAATATGAATAACTACATCACATAACTTTTGCTGCAGATGAAAATACTGCTGAAGATCTTGAAACTTTATTTTACTTTCCACGTAAAGAAGCTACAGGTGGTAGAAAAGCTGTTAATGCAGAAGGTGTACTATATGAAAAGTATCTTTCACTCAGAATAAAGCTCCTGTTTACTGATATCATTCCTAAATTAGAACAGATTTTCGAAGGTTATAATGCACTTATATTTATAATATATTTCTGACTGTTATATGTAGGATTATTTTTTTATTTAGATGTAATAGACGTGGATGCTAATATCAATTGGCTACGAGAGAACAATACTCCTGAGCAGGAGGTAATCGAGAAGTGGAATGAACGTTTTCAAAATACAGATCCCTGTAAATAAATTAAAAAGTATTTTAACAATTACAAATGCTTACGAACAAGTTTCTGTGGAGCACTAATAAGATTTATTAAATTATATAGTTCTACATGATTGTTTATACTACAATTATAAATATCATAGCATCCGGGATAAGGTTGTTTTTTAATTACTTTTTTTAAATGTATAAATGATTGACATTTACGTCAATTAATGTATATGAAAAATAATTCAATTATTATATACACCAAAAATAAGTGAACTATGGTACACCTTAGAAGTATGTGACCGTTTGGTGACTTACTTTTAGTTACTAAGTAATTATTTTAACTTTTAATTTTTTCAATTCCAAAAGTATACTAAGAAGCGCTCTACATGCTATAGTACAGTTTTGATACTGCTTAAAAATAATTTGATCTGGCATTTCGTACGTACCCCATTTAACTGTATCACATTAGCTCCATAAGTTAAAAAAATAAAGTTTGAGTCAGATAGTTATTGTTTGACCGTATAAGCAATTGTCAATAAATGTACCATAAAGAATTACATTTGGCCAAGTATTTTTTAATTTTCTCGTTTAAATTATATAATATAATTAATTTTTTTTTACATTGACCATTTTTTAAGTAAAATGTAATTTAGTCCTTTTCTAATTATTATTTTACAGATAGCAAACGATTTTGATAGCATCTACCCAAACTTAAAAAATAAGCTTGTTGATAAGTGGCCAGATTCAATAGTACGGATTATAAAATCAACCCGATCTATTAGAAAATTAACTCCGTCAGAAGAAGATTGAATAAATAAAGGAAAACAGGGTGTAGTCAGATTGCTGTGTCTTGCACGCTTATTAGGAGTAATTTACTGGAAAAGGTCGGCTTTCGACAAAACTTTTGGGACGACTGTTAAAACAGTTCAACAAAGTTTTATTTTGTTTGCTGAGGTTTATTATCAACTTATGTATGCGTATTGTGTGTGAATAACGAGCAAGCTTTATTATTTCATTGTTAAGTATGATAAAATTGCTTAGCAGACAAGAGAAATAACTCAATTGCAGCAAGAACAAGAGTGTTTGCGAAATTACGATGTTTGTCCTTATGTAATATTAATAGGTGACTTAAACGGCAACGGCAACTTGAAGAAAAACAGCCAGGAATGAACGACAGACGACAGGGTCCAATATGTACTAATGGAATATCAAAATTTAGTAGAAGTTGAACAAAGTCCACTAAGAAGTAAAAAGATACCTAAAGTGCTCGTCAATGTCAATTAATACGAGTGTAAGGTACAATCAAAAAAATTAATTGGTGTCGTCGAAGTGTGCTTCAAATGCTTGGTTTGTTTGAATTATCCATAAGCTGCTGAGTGCAGACATGTTTGGGAATTCATACTTGTACACATTTACAAATTTAACCCTCAGAAAAACGATACTGTCTTTAAAAATCTAATTATTGATTTGAAAAGACCAGATTTGCAAGCATTAAATAATTTAATACGTTACAACACTCACAAAATGTATAAAACAAACTTTATAAATTTCTGTGTAAATTATTTTTAGAAAATTATTCATGAAAAATTTAGACTACTTATGTCATACAGTAAAGTGTAAATAAAATGTATCAGTCTAATCTAGACTTGAAGCATAAAATGATTTTGTTAACAGTAAAACTTTACAATAATCCTATTGTACCTTGAAATATTGTTTGGTTATTTATTGAAAGCCTAACTGAATTTTTTAATATAACAATTGTGACTTATCTTAAACAGCAAATAACCTACCAGTTCAATAAGCAAAACGTAGATATTTTTACTTGCTTGCAAACTATATTGGGAGATATAAATACAGTTTTTAACATTTAAGTAGATAAGCTATGACGGTTCTAGAATACGGTGGTTCTAGAACAGCCCTCCTTTCCGCGGCGTGTACCCCTCTGCGGCGTGCCCCTGCTTCCCCTGTGGCAAATGGGTGAGCGGGTCCAGCAGTTTCCTTTTTTTGTGCGCGCCGCTTGAGTTTGTGCGTGTTACCTACAGCGCTGCTCAAGTTGTGTGCAGTGCAATGCGCGTCTGCAGCGTTAATTTGCGCGCTGCTTGAATATGTAGAATCTTGTGCAGCTCGCACACGCGATGGTTAAATGCATTTTTTAATGTAAGCGAGGGTGTTGCATAATATAGTACGATGTGAGATGGAAGAAAAATAATTGTTAACATTGTTGTTTATTTTTGATCAATCAGTTTATATTGAAATAAAAAAATTTACATGTACAAAACTAGAATTGCAAAATGATTTGTTAAACACCTTATTCTTGAAATACTAAGTATATACAGTAAAAATTTTATGACTATTTCTTTCACCATATGCTATACTTGAACAACCACGTCATGACCGCTCATCCACGTAGGTATCAGTTTTTGCATTTAAAGACGTTCATATGCTGCATAGTATAAATCACTGTCTTGCTTTAATAACTTGACTGATGAGCTAGTAATAAACCATTGTTTTAATAAGTGCGCTTTATGTAGGGCATAAAATAGTTTTCTTTTTTAAAAATGATTTTGCCCATGCCTAAGGTATACAGGAGAAGAAACTTTATCTTTGAGGTGTTTGAAGGGACAACATATTTGCGATAAATCGTGAGCTTGCCGCGTCAAAATTGAGCTAATGTACTGGGCTTCATTACTTCCATATGTATAAATTCTTTTCAGGTTTTTAGTAATATTAGTGAGACGATACTTCAAGTCATTTAATGAAATGTTACCTTCAAACCAATCGATTCCATGAACTTCTAGTGTCTGGTAATTATACTTTTTTATACCCAGCGGTAAATCATTGAAATTGCAGGATGGATAGATTATCCAGGGTCCAACAACATTTCCTTGCAATGAAATCATGGAAAATTCTTTTGGTATGAAGTATCTATCAGCATTATGAAAGCCATTGATACTGATGATAAGATCCATGATGATGCGTTTGATGAGTATCTATACATTGACAATTTTAAGGTTGAAAATTATTTTCTCAATGTTTTATCTATTTAATTGGCCGCTCTTTTTCACCGTTGCGGTTACTACTTGTATCGCATTAGTCAAACTGAGAAAATAATAAGATGCAACCCCTGTTTATAACTTCTCTTTATCAGAGCTAGCGACATCTTCCCACCCGCAGCACTGCTTAAGTTTGCGTAAAATCTCTGCCACTCCCTCTCTGTTAGCGAGTACGAGATGCAACTTCCCTTCTCTTTGACCCCCCCCCCCCTGAGCGAGTATGAGATGCAGCTTCTCTTTTTTCCGCGCACCTAAGCCGCTACGAGTATATCAGAGCTCGCAAAAAGCTGTAAGTATACTAAAAAAAGCTGCGACTATACTTGAACAGTTGTATTGTTAGAAGCATCACTTTACTTTTTCATGCTTTCTGCTTAGAAGAGTTGTTCTTTTAAACTAGAGAAGTAGATAATCTTAAGACATGAAGTATAGTTATATCACAGTAAGCTTAGGAGTTGCTCCAAATTTTTTCCTCTCTGATAAATTCAAACAGCTAAATGTTTGAGTAGAGTTTTCTTTTCCTTGCATGATTTGTATGTCAAACGCATACCTTGTCTCATATAATTATGGCTCTGCATGTTTAGTTCAAAGCCCCTATGTATGCTAACTTATCCAAAGATCAAAAATTCCCAACTAACTTTTTTTCTCGGCAGGTTTGGAGCATTTTTTATGCAAAGCAGTACATAGTTCAAATAAAAATTTTAAAGCAACGTTATACTGAAGGTGCTTACTTAAGAAAGTTAGGATTATTTTTAATTTTAGATAATTGTTTCAAAATTATTAAAAAAAATTATTGCTACAGCAGTATGTAACGATAACATTGAAGTTTCAGAGCCTGTATTTGTCCCGACTACGACTGAAGAAGACAACGTATCCCTTCCGTCAACGTCATCTCCACCGCAATCACTCACAATAAACTGTCCATTGTCCAAAAATTTCAAGACGTGGTCTGAAGAAGATAAATGTGCGCTTATGGTAAAAGTACATATGTCTTTGAAAAAAGGAGAAATAAAATTAATCTCTCGGAAAAAAAATGAGTAAGGAGAGAGAAAAAGTTATTAAAAAATTACAAAGAAAAGAAGCTTTAAAAAAAAAAAAAAAAA
>NW_019384260.1:834065-870352 GCF_000648655.2 Copidosoma floridanum | reverse complement strand
AACATGCATCAATATATATATGTATATAGTATATTTATTTATAACAAATATTATTTGTTATAACAATAATTTTAAAAAATTTTCATTTCATCCTTATTTGCATAAATTATAGTATACTATGTAATCTTTCAAATTTTACTGTTCTTACGACTTTGCATCCAATCTTTCATTGCTATCACATTCTTCTCAGCACACATTAAATTAATATGAAAGCTATGATGTTTGCACGACACGTAGTCTTGTATGAGATTTGCAAGAGCAGGGCACCCATACTCCGTAATATTAATAACTATGAAAAATAAATATTTATTATTTACAAAAAAATGTATATTATTATTATGCTCAAGTTATTTTTATTCAGTTAAAGATACATACTTGCATGATAGTATGTTTTGTAACCATTTTTTCTTCTTATGACCTTGGATGTGAACTGTTCCAACGTCAAACAGCATGCGTTTAAATTCTTCTATTCCCCCTTTGTAAGAAATGTTACCAGAATTCCAGTTTATACCATGAAAATTATCTTTCAACCGCTGATTCTGTTTTTGATACTTTTTTGATAAGTCTTCCAATGGAAAAGGTGGTTTGAGTACAATGACGACCGGGAAAGTATCCATGTCAAGGTCAATAAAGGAAATTTCCTTAAAAATAAAGTTGTTACCAAAGCTCTTAAAGCCTTGAAAATCTACAATGTACTTCGTTATGTAAAAAAAATGTAATTGATGCTACTCAGCTAAGTGTAACCAAATGAATGAATTCTACTGCTAAATGTGGTTTATAATACATACATTTTAGTTTAACACCTATAAATGCATGCGTTTACATTCCCTCTCCATTTCTCTCGTATTTGCCAAACTTGGGATATTAAAGGAGTTGATGGCGCCAATACCACTTACTTCTACAAAATCGTTCGTTTAGTTAACTTCTGGTTTCAAGTTAGCCATGGCTACTGTTCAATATTTTAAAGATGTGACACATTGTATATGGCAGTCATATCAACAAGTAATCAATAGTGATACTGATATATCTCAAATTCAAAGAATGATGGACACCAGCCTTACTATTGCTAAGGATTTTTATATTTTCATTTAAAGAAGTAATTTAATTACATCAGAAAAACAAAATTTCCAATCTGCTCAGGCTTTATTAAAAACTGTTCTACAACTACTATATGATCATTTAGAAGTAGTAGAAGCGAAACAAATAAGACAAAGTAATAAATATATTGTAACATCAGTTCAGACGTGTAAAACTAAAACCACTACATGTAATAATAATAAGGGTATTGCACCAGCAGCAGCTTCTTACTGCGTTCAAGGTAAAAGTACAGGAGAAGCTAAAATATCAGACCGTACGGTATTTGTTCAAGGTGATGGTATAGCACTTGTAATACAAGCTCCTCAAGATGAAAATGATGCATCCGTAAGTTTGAATGATGTGAATAGCGCAATTGAAAATCGCATCATAACTGTTTTAATTGAAAATTTAAAACATTTAGATACAAAAAAGTTTCTTAAAGATGCCGAATAGGAATTTTTTCAACAAATTCAGCAATCCTTAGAGGTATATAAAGCATTTAAAGTTAATACGATATTGACAGCTAAATATGTGATAATAAAAGATAATGTCAGGGATGTGGATTTAAAATGTTTTAATACGAAGTTGCATACTATTTACCAGACAACTAACTTGAATGAATGGTTTGGAATGAATGTACGACAGCCGATAGAGAAAAATATGGATGATTTTCAAAATAAAAAATCTGGCTGAACACCGCACTCAATTTTCAATTTAGTTGTAAATATGAATAAGCTTAATCCAATGCGAGGTAGTTCTTTCATAGACTTACCGGATGACATAAAAAAAAACCTGTGTAAATGTCATAAAGAGAGATGTTCAATGTCTTAAATGAGCTGTTTCATCCGCAATACATCCGGCGAAAAGCAATCCACAGTGCATCTCTAACTATATTGAATACTAGCAGCTCCCCGTCTTGGCTTCGCCCGAGACTTACTAAATAAAATACCGTGGTGTGTTGACATGTAATGTGAAACGTTTTCAGTTAGAAATTTTACACATATTCCTAATACATCTCATAACAAAAATCTTCTTATTAAAAACAAATTTTTTCGGAATCCATATAGTTTATTTGGTCAAATAATAAGGTGTAAAAATAAAAAAAAATAATTATGCTAAAAAGTACCGTGCGTTCTATATGCCATAAAATAATCAGTGGCCTTAAGAAGCCGTTAATTTAAAGTTTATGTCATGTTATTCACAAAAAAGGGCTATTTTTTAAAGCTGTTAAAATTTTAAACCCTCAAAAAATTTACATTAAAAAAAAAATTTTTTTCTCATATCTCACAACTTTATTACCAGAGCAACAAAGTCCTGGACCTTAAACCCTACATTTTTATTGTCACAAAAACACAAATACATTTTCTACTTATTTAAAAATCTGAAGTAGGACCTTTAAAGATTTCAGAGATTGCTGTGAGGGTACAATGAAAAGCTGATCTCTTATGTAATGGACTCTTTAGTTGTCAATTTTGACGCTGCTGTTTCCATCTCGATAAATTTTCTGCGTCAGTTTCTTGACGCCTAAGTAAACTTGTATTTATTAGATACATTTGAAGTTTTTCTTCCAATTGACCCTCTTGCGACTTTTGGCATGCTTAAAATTTTTGTGACCCCTAAAAGCTGTTTTCTGTCAACTTTGTTAAGTTCTTATATTTTTGTTGGCAAGGTAGTTTGACGTCCGATGGCCCTAAAAAAGACCTGTAAGCTTCTTAAGTTTACTCTTTCTTGACTTCAGTTAACAGCAATTGTGACTGCCTGGATACCTCAGGGTGATCTTCTCTGGCTTGCTGTTGTAGACCCAGACTGATCGGGAGAAAAATTACGAAGTCCGAAGCTTTGGGGCTAGTTGTAGTGCTCTTTTCCAACGTCTCCCGGTATAACGTCTAAGACGTTGGTGTCTAAAGCACCTTTTTTATTTGCAGATTCAGTTGTTTTGGTGATCTTATATAGGGAGATTGGTTAGTGATACTTGTCCAGTGGAGGCTGTCCCGTTGGCTCAAGTTTTTTTTCCTTCAAAGCTGTTATAGGTTTGCCCAGCGCAGACCTTGGAGAGGATCAGTGATTCCTGGTTAAATGCTTAGAGTCAAGAGGGTAGTATAGTGTCGTCAGTCACCGGGTTTTCCAGCCTTGCAAAGAACAACTCCGCAGGTGACGTCTGCTAGTGAGTAGCTGACTTGGTTTAATAGTGCCCGTCTTTAGTTAATATAGTCTTTTAGTTGACGAATCGTGGAAATGGTAGTAAAAATGTATTTGTTGGCAAGGTAGTTTACACTTTGGTGGCCCCTAAAAAGAACCGATGAAACTGATGGTTAAGTAGGGAACGTAAATACTTATAATGGCCCTAAAAAGCGCCAGTGGGAAATCTTTAAGGCAATTCTTTATTATTATTCCTGATGATAAAGAGCTGGCTACGGGTAGCTTGATTCTTACCCTGGGAGTCTCGATGTACGGAGACTGTGATGGAGGGAGGTACGCCGCTGACCAAAGAATATCTTGTCTTCAGGTCGTTCCCCGGATAACCAACTGCTCATCGTTAGACGGGAACATGTGGGTGAGCGCGTTGGGGACGCGACGATCAAGAAGGTAGCCATTGTGGCTGCCCATGCCCCTCAGAGCTGTTTTCCCTGGCTTACATTTGTAGCCAAAAATTCACTAACTGCACCAGGCGGGATAGTGGGACTGCCACACACCTCTGAAGAGTTGGTGCAGATCATGCTCTGGCTATACATGTCTCCTGATATTATGCCAGAGACGTGATCAGTTGGAATGAATTCTTTATTGATCGCACTCGTCGAGATTCAGGGTGAATGGAAACCTAGGTTCCTTCCCCCTTACACAAGAGTGTTGTCCGCAACCGGGATATCCAGCTGCAAGACTATCATCAGCATTTTCTATGCAGCTCGTTGAACTGCCGAAGCACGACTGCATTACTATCACGACGCTCCGGCATATTATAACCACACTTACTTAATTTTGTTGCAGGTAGCCTCGATTTTATATCGACGCCACTTAGAAGATTTTACTGAACTAAAGTGAAAAGCTGGCGTATTTTTGCAAAACTTTGAGCTTATTTATTGCTATTGTTATAAAAGTTTTTAAGATAAAAACTATACTCAAACCATCTAGGAAGTATCATGAATCAGTATGCAAAATTTTAGCAAAATCGGTTTAGTAGTCTTTGCGGTTAGCAATTACAACGGTTTTAGCCACTTTGCTGTGTATATTAAAAAGATGAAGGTGAATCAAATTTTGATGGAATTAAGTTTCCCATAAATTAAAAAAAAAAATTTACAAATTTGAAAAAATACAATGTTTCAATTAATTTATATTTTTTAAAAAAGAAGAGTAGTACATTGTTCTTCCAACTTACTTGAAAGCAAATAAAAAACAACCCCATGTAAATCTTTTACTTGTTGAGAGCTTTTACATAGAAGATCAAGAACAAGAAGAGAATAATAATATATCAGAGCATAAATATTATTATGTTTGGATACAAAATTTATCTCGCTTGGTACGCAAACAGTTATTGAAACATGAGCATGCTGCAACTAAATGTGATCGTTGCCTTCATTACTTTTGGTCAAAACAAAAGTTTGAAATGCATGAAGTTGATTGCAAAAATGTAAATAAGTGTAAAATTACTTTACCTGATAGAAAAAAGAATGAGCATATACTCGAATTCAAAAATTTTACTTATACGAATAGCGTACCTTTCGTTGGATATAGAGACTTTAGATGTTTACTGGAACCAGTCGAAAGTGACCGTGCATATCAACGTTACAAAGAATTTAGTATTGGTTATTTCATCGATCGCTCGTATGATGATAGCAAATCAGAGTATAAAAGTTATAGACAGTATGATGAAGATGAAAAAACACCTGCTTAGAGGTTTCTTCAAGATGTATATTTTCTAGCCCTAAAACTAAAAGAATTGTATAAAAATCTTTGAAAATGATTCACCTGACGAATAACGAGTAAAAGTAATTTTACAAGGCTTCATTGTGCCATATGTGCAGCTAACCATTTACTTTAATTGAAAAAAAAGTTAGAGATCACTGTCACCTTACTGAAAAGTGAGGATACTTTTTCCATAATAGTAATTATAGTAGTAGTATTAGTGATAATGACAATAATAATAGTAATAATAATCAATTAATACTCATACATCATTTTCTTACAGATATCGTGGACCTGCCCACAACAAGTGTGACATTAACTATCAAGACTCGAGAATGATACCTATAATTTTTTATAACTTGAGTGGTTACGATTCGCACTTGTTTATCAAAGAATTTGCTACATGTTTTCCAGGAAGAACTCAGCTTTTACCGCAAACAAAACAAAAATATATCTCGTTTTCAAAATAAGTTGAAGGAACAGAAATCAATCTCCGATTCATTGATTCATTTAAATTTATGTCTTCATCTCTAGACAAATTATCCTGATATTCAGAAGAACTAAAAATTCTAGTAACAATTTTCTCAAGTGGTGAAAAATATACTAGCGATCAGATACATTTATTTAAAAGAAAAGGTGTTTTTCCTTATGATTACATTTTTTTATTTGAAAAACTAAAAAAAAATTTTCTGCCATCAAAAAATTATTTCTACAGCAGTCTTTTCGAAGCTCACATAACGGATGAAGAGTATGAGCACGCTGAAAATATTTGAAATAATTTTAACATTGGAACTCTTGGAGAGTATTCTGATTATTATTTAAAGACTTACGTACTCCTACTTGCTGAAATATTTGAAAATTTTCGGAATAGCTGTCATGAGGCATATGAATTGGACCCAGCTTATTATTTTACAACTCCTGGCTTAACCTGGAATGCTATGTTTAAGTATACGAAGGTAATTTTTTTTTTTTTTTTTTACATGCATGTGTACACCCATAGTTATAATTAAAGTTTTTGGTTTTATAATAGGTGAAATTAGAATTGTTAACGGACATTGACTTTGCCACGTTTATCGAGCGTGGTATACGAGGTGGGATCAGTCAAAGTTGCAATCTATATTCAAAAGCAAATAATCCTTACATGAAAGAAGACTATCAAGAAGATAAAGATGAATAATACCTTATGTACTATGATGTTGATAACTTATATAGATGGGCCATGACCCTACTGTTACCATATGCAGATTTTGAATGGATTCAAAATACAAATTCAATGGGTATTTTAAACGTGCCTGATGATGCTGAAATTGGTTATATACTTCATGACGCTTATAAAGATTTACTATTCTGTGCTGAGCATATGACACCTCCTGGATCCAAACAAAATAAACTAATGACAACCTTGTACGAAAAAGAACGGTATGTCATACACTACCGTGCACTTAAGCAAGCTGTAAGTCATGGTCTCCGTAGAAAAAAGATTCATAGAACTCCACAGTTCAAACAGAGACCTTGGCTAAAAAAATATATCAACTTGAATAGTGAATAGCGTCAAAATGCTAAGAATGACTATGAGAAGATGTTATATAAATTATTTAATAATGCAGTTTATGGTAAGACTATAAAAAGTAAACGTAAGCGAGTTGATGTTAAACTCATTAATAAGTGAGAGGGGAGATTTGGTGCAGAGACATATATTGCACAACCAAATTTCCATAACTGTGATATTTTTGATGAGCAACTTGTGGTTATACAATTACTTTGTACGGTTGTTTATATAAAAAAACCAATATATGTTGGATTAATTGTCTTGGACTTGTGAAAGACCCTTGTGAATCAATTTCATTACAACTTTATGAAAACAAAAATCAAAGACTATTGCAAACTTTCGTACACAGACACTGATAGTCTTGTGTACAAAATAACAAACTAAAATATTTATAGTAAATGCGGGAAAATATTTAAGAATTCGATACTTCAGACTATCATTTGGATAATAGATTTAATATACCACTTGTTAATAAAAATTGTTAGTTTAATGAAGGATGAATGCAATGGGAAAATCATGTTAGAATTCGTGGGACTAAGTAGCATAATGTATGGTATGAAAATTCAAGATCAAAACCCCGTAAAGAAAAAAAAGATGTTAAGAGTTCGATTGTAAAGGCAACAATAACTTTTGATGATTACATAACATGTTTGTATGAAAACACAATTATTAAACGAGAGAAAAAAAATATTAGATCGCATCATCATCAGCTTTTTAGTGAAAAAGAGACAAAAATTGCACTAAGTGCTCATGATGACAAACGATATTTGCTACGTGATTGTACAGATAATCTACCATTGAGTCATTACAGCAAAGTGGGAGTAGGATCATCCAATAAGAGGAGAGACTCGATAGAAGGGATGTCCAATCACGTAGGAAAAGCTGTAAAGGTAGTTACTGTATTGGACTCACCAAAAATAGGCAGAACACTAGCAGATAAGTCGATAGTGGAGAGGTCAGCACTATACAAGGAGTTGTCGCAGCGAGACAAGCTCAGTCTACTCTCAAGCAGGGATCCAGGTAAGGTTGAACTTAATCAATGGAAGCTGAAATCCGCTTTATCTCGTGCTCTTTTAATCGAAACGCCGTGTAAAAAACCTAGATACATTGAAGGTAATATATTTTCCACAGTATGAATTTATATTTACACATAGTATGTAATGTATTAGTATTTTATGCTAATTATCATGTTTATTTTTTGTTTTGTTAAAGATGAATCTTGCAGTACTAAGCGAAATCGCTGACAGCAATTTTTTTTTACGAAGAAACTTTCTGAATTGACACCTAATCAAAACTACATGGTGTCAGAACTAAAAAAAGTGTATACAAAATTCGGACCTAAGATAGTTCCAGAACTTGACCATGAATTTCAAATTTTTCTGCAGACTACAATAAGTTCGGCTCTGCTTAAAAACGAAGAATTTTATAATGAATTGTTACATACTGTAAATAAATTTAAATTGTTTATATGTATAATGAAAAACACATTATATTTTCTTATGCGTGATGTAAGAAAGATGACAAAACAAATTACGATTTTCTCTTCATTTGAGTATTTATTTAACATTCTTTCTATGTAACATTTTTATTATTATTGGATAGTTTCCCATAAATTAAAAAAAAAAATTTACAAAAACTTTTCTTTATTTGTTCAACTATTGTGAGTACTGTCAAAGCCTAGTCATTTCACAAAAACTTGATTGCCACGTTTTCCGAATACCTTTTCCACAAGGTAAGTATCTGGACACTTTGTTTTCTGCTGTTCGTATTAATAGAAGGAGGCTGCTACTCGAATGATTGTAAATATTTTTGTCGACCAATTTGGCGTATACCCTTTTTCAAATGCTTGTTTAGTTTTGCTTACTCGTACTTTATCACCGATTTTGAATTGAGGCGTAGACTTAATACTATTTTCACATTTTCTTTTCATCTTTTCCAAAATTTGAACTTCATTTTCCACTACAATATCTTTCGGTTTCAAACCAATTGTTCGGTGTTTTCTATTGTTATAAAATTTAAGGAACGTTTATAACAAATTCTACTTTTTATAATTGCCTTGCAAACTAAATTTTTCCACATCAAATCTTTTGAATCGCTCGCATATAGAAGCTTTGAGATTGCTGTGTGTTAAGTAAAAATTTTTATTTTACATTTCTGCATCAGATTTTCAAAATTTGCATTATAGGATTCTTTGCCACGATCAGTTTGCATGTTTACGGGCACCCGTTCTTTTTTTAATATCGAATGCATTGCTGCAGTTACTTCTTTACCAGTTTTTTTCTTCACAGATACAGCCCATACGTACTTGGAGAAAACGTCTAATACAGTGAGCATATACCAATAACCTTTGTTTTAACCAGCGTAAGGCTGCATCTCTACAAGGTCTGCTTGCCAAGTCTTGTCTAAGTAACGTAGGTGGAATTTTCGGCAAGGGTAGTTACGCCTAGCTGCCTTATGGAGTTCTTCAACAATTTGCTCCATGTATTAATTTTCTAGGTTTAAGTTTTTTAAATCAGATTAAATAAATGAATATTTTTGCAAGTTGTACATAGGAACTCGAAATATATCAATTTCTTTTCAAGTTTTTTAATTACTTCAATCAAATAAGCATAACTTACAGCATCTTGAGGCTGTTTTAGTGGTCCATTATTGCACAGCCTTATATTATCTAAGTTATACTGTCCATCTGAGGTAGGTTTATTATTATATCCAATACCGAAAGAACGTCGACTACCACCTTCAGTCCTACCTAATTTTTGACCGAATACATCGACACTTATTTTAATACTCAAGCAATGATAACATGCATCAATATATATATGTATATATACACACATATATCCTTCCTCACGAAGCTCTTTGATGATTGATATAGTTTCATTATCATGACTTGTATTTCCTGCCGACTTTTCAGCAATTAACAAGCATAAATGATCTACTAACTCATAAGGATCATTCCAGTGTGTAAAATTTACTCGTTTTCTTATTTAAGCAGTTTTCTAATGAGGTAGCAACGATCCACCTTTTTTACAAACCAAGAGATCGAACATTAGAGCAATTATTTTATTAAACTTATTACTTTTATGGGTTCGTGTAGCTCCGTTTTTTTTAAACCCTTTTCTGTGAACATTCGAAATTTTTAATATTATATAGTACTTTTCAAAATTCTCCCGTAACAACAGACATTCATTAGGATATTTTTTGATAAGTAGCTCCATTAATCCCAGAGTCATTGGATACTTTAAATCATCTATTTTGATATGATTATTTTCAAATTCTATTCGCGAATCACCAAGTTCGTACAGCTCATTTTTTTTTCGCACTCCATACTTTAAATCTAATAAACCTTTCTGATTTTCATCAAGTATGTGTAAATAAAAATTATTTAATGAATTCTTACTAATTTGCACTGAATCAACTGATTGATTCTAAATAGTGTTATTTAAATCAGTATCATCATCACTTTCACTAATGGCAAACTCGAATGCTATATCACTCTCACTAAAGTTTTCTCTGTCTTTTGGATGCTTTTCTTTATCCACTTTATTATTTTCTTCATCGTTTTTATTATAAAAATAATTATGAGTAACAGAATTATTACTATTATTTTTTCAGTTTTTTTTTTCAGCAACAATTTTCTATTAGAGGCTCTGTGATTGGTTTGAAAGTTTCAAAAAGCACTTTTTAGCCTCATTTTTCCCAAACTTCAACAGTCTATACTTTTCTTCAACTGCCTCTCACGCCTTCACTAACTGACATGGAACGTCTTTCTCTTGTTGAAACATGATGATGCTCTAATGTCTAGCAACAGACTGTAATGATTGCGCTAGATATGTCCTAGTAATAAGTGTACAGCAAAATTATCAAAGCTTTTTCTATAGTGACAATTATTCATTTGCCTTTCCTTATTTATAACAACAAATCCATGTTTATCGTCATTCCAGCAATTAAAACATAAATTTTTAAATTGAATGTAGGATATGTCTGAGTTTACATGATCATTGTACACATGCTTCAAGTTAACTTCATCTTGACGAAATAAAACCAAAAAGTTAACATTATCCCTTATGAGATGCTTTGGTACTTGAGCATATGACTGATAAGTATAGAAGCAGTCCACATTTTTGTGTGTACCCATGCAGAAAAAGGCTTTAACATTATTTTTTTCTTCACAAGCTATATCATCAAAAATCATTATAGAATTTGGTACAGCATCATCTGGTGGGACTACAGTTTCATCTACGCTGGAAGGTTAGTATTTCACACCCTCGATACGCTCCAATAGTTCTTTTAGAAACTTGTACTTTGGTTGATGAAGCGATTTTGAATACACGTACACATTTTCAAACTCAACTCCATTGGGATGTAGAATTTAAGCTAATAAGCTATTAGTTTTACCACAATCAGATGGACCCCAAAATACCACGTAAATACTGTCAGGGAGTAGTTCACCATGTTGATTAAAACGATTTTCTTGTTTTACAATAGTGTAAAAATTAGGAACTTGTAATTTTATAAGTTGCTCCTGAAACTCAGTGTCCATACTGTATAAATAATCAGTTAAAACTAATCTTTCAATAAAATAGTACAACGCATATATAGTTTAAGCTCTTTATTTGTCAACAAATTTGTCTACTATAAATACATTATTCATTTTCTCAAACGCTTAGTCATAATCTAGCCTCTTAAGACTAATCATCATCATCATGCGTCGTAAGAGAGGACACGGTCTTGTAAATAAATTCATAAATTCTTTACCAGTAGACCTTCATTTTCCAGGCTGTCAGTACTGTGGTGCAGGTACTAAGCTCGCTAAGCATCTCGCTAGAGGCGATCCAGGGGTAAATCCGCTAAATGCATCGTGCAAAGAGCATGATATAGCGTATTTAAAAAATCGACAAGATTTAAAATCCAGACATGAAGCAGATAAAATTTTAGCTGAGAAGACTTGGCAAAGAGTTAAACTTTAGATTTAAGTATTGGTGAGATAGCAGCAGCTGCCCCAGTGACTGGCGCGATGAAGGTTAAGAATAAATTTGGTATGGAGTTGCAGCAAGAGAAAAAACAGAGTATTAAAAAAGGAAAATAACGATGGGTAGATCAAAGAAAAAACAATGTAGTGCTTTAAGTGCAGTTATTAAGGTGCCTCGCAAGACATGGATACTAAAAGCAAAAGTGCTCGAGATGTTATTAGTAGTGCTTTAAAATGTGCTCGTAGTGCAGTTAAAAAATCGGGGGGTAAAAAGTATGTTACGATTCCACGCATCTAACGCCTTCCTACTTACATTAGTGGAGCTTTACCTTTGATTCCCTTGTTTGCTGGTTTGAGTGCAACTGGTGCTATAGCCAATGGAATAGCTGGAATTATAAAGAGCATTAATGCTGCTAAGTCAGCCAAAAAGCAGCTAGCAGAAAGTCAGAGACATAATCAAACCATGAAAGCTATCGCTCTTGGAAAATGTCTTTATTTCAAACCATATAAAACTGGATTAGAAGTCTATTTAAAGCCTTACTCTAAAAAAAGTTTGAAAAAAAAAAATCTTAAAAAAGTTAAAGACATAAAATCAGCCGGTCAAGCTCTGACTAACATAGATTTGCTAACCTATTCTGAAATCTTAAAGATTCCTAATTTTCGTGGAGTATTCATGAGAAACAGTTTGCCTGCTGACGGTCCATGGTTTTGTGGAACAGCTATAGTAAATCTCGATGATAACAATGGATCTGGAACTCATTGGGTGACTTATCAAAAACGTGGTAATAACGTTGTGTACTTTGACAGTTTTGGAGATCTACAGCCACCCTATTGACCATCAGACAAAAAAGTCCATCAAAGCTTAGAGACATTGGAGAAAACGATTAAAACATCAAAAACCAACTGATCAAAACATTGAGTTTATAAAGAGTCTCGGTCTAAAAATAAGAAGCCCTGGTGGAAACTAAATTGGATACTTTTTTTGTTGTATACAAAATGGACGAGATTCTAAGTATTTAGTCTCCAGTCGCATTTGACGAATTTATTGCGCACTATGAGATTCATGCTCATCAGCCGTATACATCATCAACATATGGCAATAGCGATGTAATTCACATTTTAATTCAACATCAAGACTTGTGTCTTTTACCATCCAGAAGTTGTTTACATGTTTACGGAAGATTGGTCAAAGCAGATGAAATTACAGCAGTAACAAACCCCACATTGATAAATAACGTCATCTGTCACTTATTTGAAGAAATACGATATAAGATAAATGCTATAGAGGTAGACAAGTGCAAAAATGTTGGTCTCACGACCGTTATGAAAAATTGGCAATCCCTTTATACTGATCAAAACAAATCTATGGTAAATGCTGGTTGACTTAGCGTTAGAGAAAAAGAAGATGATAGTCTTACTGATAATAGCGACTACTTTGATATTATACTTCCACTAAATATGATTTTAGATTTTGCTGAAGAATATCACAAGATAGTTGTTAATGTAAAACATGAACTTATACTTACAAGAGCAAGAAACGATATAAATGCCGTGTTGCAAACTCCAGTTAAAGCTAATGCTGCGGATCCAGCGGCCACAGCAAATTGGAAAGACTTTGAAATAGTAATACTAAAGCTTGAGTGGCTTATGACCTATGTGGTAATGTCAGATTCTCATAAAATTCGCTTAGTAAATTGAATACTAAACGATAAGTTTGTATCTATGAGCTTCCAAACTTGGGAATTATATGAGTATCCCCTGTTACCTAGCACATCAAAACATACTTGAACAGTTAAGACATTAAATCAGTTGGAAAAGCCACGTTATGTTATCTAAGCCTTTCAAACAAACCGATAACATCAGAAAAACGTAAGCGCTAGCATGTTTGATCACTGCAATACAAGGAATGTGAAACTATATTTAAATTCTCAATATTATCGTTATGGTGATCTCAATCTCGATATAACAAATAATCAGTCTGCATTGCTATATAATATGTATGCTAATTTTAAAAAATCGTACTATGTCAAAAATTGTACGCCTTCATTAGGCCAACATCACTTTCTTAATCGAATACCTTTAATCGTCCTTGGTTGTTCGAAACAAAACGAGTCATTAAAAAATGCTTCAGTAGATGTGAGGCTAGAATCTGAGTCACATGACAATTTTCCTGCCAATACATCAGCTTATTGCTTAACTTTACATGACCGTATCGTTCAGTATAGTCCAATGAGTGGGGATGTTAAGAAACTCATGTAAAGCTAAAAACAGCTAGTTCATAAATTCTACGAGCATCAGCTTATTCTCAACCATCATGGATAAAGATTGGAGCAACAGTTGGAGTGAAGAAGAAGCAGAAAATAAACGACGACAAAAAAGTGGGAAAAATTTATGAAGAGAAACGAGAAGAAAGATAAGAAGGTTGAAAAAAAAAATCTGTGAAAAAATCAAAAGATAAAGACTGTAAAATTTTTCAATCAATATGTCGCATAAGCCAAGTGCAAGCAATTTGACAACTAATGTTGAGTATCAAAAACTTTCTACTAGGGACAACGATGATAAAAATAAGAAATCTTGGTTGAAAAACTTCGTCAATGAGTATTTAATCTACAAAGTATCTTGTCCTAGAAATGAAGGTTATGAAAACCTAAAAAAGTAGAACTAAATATCATAATAGCGAAGAAAATGGAGTATTCCGTGGACTTGCAAGGTTTCAAGAAATCGGGCAATCATTATGTACTCAAAGAATTGGCTATCCTTCCGCTCGGTGCTATCGATGCAGAAGCACACGTATTTCTATTTAAAGCACCCTTCAGCTGTCGAAAATTACCACCAAAGTATAAACATAAAAATTTATACCTTGAACTTTACTATCATGGACTAAGTTGAAAGTCAAGAAAAACTGAGTACACAGAAACAGGAAATATTTTGCGGAAAAATCTTGAAAATGCTACGAAGATACTTGTTATTGAAGATCTTAAACAAAAGTGGCTTGAAAGATTTGACTTTCAAGTCACTGATATGTCAGACTATCCACCATTTGAACTTCTAAGATTAGTTACTACTTGTGCTCATTACAACGGTGCCTACAGATCCATGTGTGCTCTTCATAACGTCAAACGAATGAAAAAGTTTTACTTTAACATGGAATGAGTTGTTGTTGATGACGACGATGATGGCAACAACTACGATAATAATAAAGAGCTGTGGAAATATATTGCATTTCAAGAATAAGATATTCAACAAATTATTTTGCAATTCATTAAGCAACAATGTTAACAATTATTGCCCTTCCACCTCACATCCTACAATATGATGCAACGCCCTTGCTTACATTAAAATATGCATATAACCAATGCGTGTGCAAGCTGCACAAGATTTTACATATTCAAGCAGCGCGAAAATCAATGCTGCAGACGCGCATTGTACTGCGCACAACTCGAGAAGTGCTGCAGGTAGCACGCACAAACCCAAGCGGCACGCGCATAAAAAGGAAACTGCTGGACCCACTCGCCCATAGGCCGCAGAGGAAGCTGGGGCACGCCACAGAGGGGTACACGCTGTCGAGAGGGGGGATGTTCTAGAACCGCCGTGTTCTAGAACTGCCATAGTTTATCTACTTATATTTAAAAATGAATCTGCTCAATTTTTTGTATACTAAGCGAAAGGGCTCATAGTACAGCCTATTAAGCAATTTTTAAAATTTGAAATGATAGGCTATTCTAAATGGCAAAAAAAATTCGTTGCTTAGAATACCTTTACGGTGGACATTAAAGTTAATGTTAGAGACCTGGTTCATTTGAATTTTTGAAAGATCATATGACTGAATTGTCTCTAGAAAAAAATTTTATCAGCAACAGTATACAAGGAAAATTATGAGAAAAAAAAAATAAACTAAAGCACGATTAGCAAAAAATGAGGTTGTCACCTCCGTTATAATTTACGAAGATAAATTTGCGATAGGTAATCCATTGGGCTCTCACTCTGGCTAAAAAAAGCTTGGTGCAGTGTATGTATTGTTGTTTGCTCTTGTACCTCAAATAACGTCCCAATTTAATTTTATTTTTCGAGCGCTTTTGTTTAAAGGTTTCAAAGAAGACTTTAATTGTCGTAAATAATGCCGTACTTGTTCTGCGGACATTAATGAAATAAAAACTTTATTTAGTGAAAAAACAGATCCGTTATGAACTTGCGAATCATATAAAAAATATTTAGAAACATACAATAATATTTTAATAGAAATAAAAGAGTATTACATATTTAATGATGTCATTGGATTTTTTGTATGTGAAAATATTACGCTAGATTTACTACACGACGTTATAGAGGGCATAGTCCCTTATATAATATTAAATATCTGTGAAAGTTTAGTGTATAAAGACAAATTGTTTACCTTAGATTACTTGAATACTTTAATAAATACTTTTCGAAGAGGAATAAAAAATATCTTAAATAAAATTCCAGTTATAAAAAGAGATCATATCCTGACTAAAACAAAATTTTTAATGTTTGGAGCCTAGATACTCTATTTATTTAAATATTTTGGTATTTTTGTTGGCAGTAAGATTCCTGAAGACAATGATGTCTGGAAATTGTACATAATGTTGTAGAAAACAATAGATGTTTGAACTTCTTCTCGATTTGGTTATGGTCATGTGATACGTTTAAAATTTTTGGTAATAGGTTTTCTCTCTTAATATTGAAGAAAATACGGAGATTAAGTACTAAAGCTGCATAATTTAACACATTCAATGCGTATTATAGATTTCAACGGACCACCAACATATTTCTTATCAATGCGCTATAAATCGAATCATAGAGAACTAAAATTAACGGCGGTCACAACAAGTTGCCGTAAAAATCTTACTAAAACGATTGCCATGAAAAGTCAACTTAAGTTAGCCTATTTATAAATAACTGGAAATTTATTATAAGAATATTGATATCAACGATTCTGAAGAAATTGATCCATATTTTTTAAGTAGATATTTTCGTGACTGCACTACTCATGAAATCATTTAAACAAAAATAAAAAGGAGCCTTAATACTAAATTTTACTGTGTAGATCAAGTATTAGTTATTAACATGGGTAATGATGATAAATTATCATTCGGAAAAATTATAAAAATACTTGTTAGAAATAATTTTATTTTTCTGTATATTTTACCTTTTCAAACTTTTGCTTTTGATGCACACGTGTATGCGTATTGTGTAAGACTGAAAAAATCAGATTTACTTAAAAATACCGTTGATATACCGATTATTTATATTCATCCCTGTTTATTACATGAAAATGAAAATGATAAGCTTTATGGACCTAATTTATATTACTTGATAAATTTTTCTAAAAAAAGTTGCACTGACCAGGTGTCTGGAGGTTGTGGTGACTAAAGAGGTATGGTCTAATAAAATATTTTAGCTACTACTAATACATCTCTTTTATTTTTGATCACCACATTAGCTAGATTTTTATATGGCGTTATAGATCACTAAGTATTTTTTAGTACCCATTTTGGAAAACACTGAGCATAGTTTTCGATCAAGACATTGCCAACTGGCTTGCCGATGGGATCTAGTGTATTGATTGGGCTCAGCTTAATATTTGTACTAAGTAAACTGAAATTCATGGTACTGCACTATAAGATCCTGATAAAAGTAATGATAACGAGAGCTTGGAAAATCGCATCCACCGTAAGACTGGATGTTGCTGCTTATCATTGTTGATATATTTCTTGGCTGTAAACCAAGTTGAGTGGCCACTTAGTATGAGCATCTGTGTAGAAGTCGTCTGCATACAGATCTTTTTATTAGTCTCACTCTATACTATCTGGCACAAATACATACTTTCTAGTCTCATCATAATGTAGAAAAACATTATCTTTAGTTAAAGGCAACCTGGTGATGATATATTAAGCTAGTAAAAATAATAATGATATTGTTATGTCGCTGAGAGACACAATGAAGAGCGTTACTCAATCTATGTCTCTCAGAATTTCGAGAAAAGGAGATGTTATACGTAAGGTAAAATCATTATCTCCTTATTATTACATTGCTACCAGATAGAATGGCAAGGGATATGTTAAGGGATGTTTTGATAACAAAATTCTATCCACGTACATGTTGTGGGTTTCCTGTGCTCAAACTTCATTAATTTATACATAAAATAGGTTTGATGCTCATGCAGAGTTGCAATCACAGCTATGTTGTTTTCATTCATAGACAGAAGAACTATGAATCTTTTAGTTTTATCCCTTGAGCATTATTTTATGTAGTGATCTTTACAGGTGTTGAAACCAGCCTGTAAGGGTGTGCAGATCAGAACAGTGAGAGATAGTTTGGGTATCGAGATTTGTCTTTAAGGATGTCAGATTGGATGTTGAGATCGATGAGCGATAATTACGCTTGGTTAAAAGCCCTAGGTAAGGTGAGATAATGACTTTTGCTAAGATCTGAGTTCTAGCTGGACTTGGCAAGTAACTGACCAATAAAGAGCAGTGTAAAAGATAAATCAGCTACCAGTGTAGTGGACGTTAGATTGCCTCGTTTGTTTGACGTTTGTGCAAAAAGAATTGGTAATCATAAGCGAGAGCAGATAAAAGTGAGATAACACGTCGTGTACGATTAAAATTGAATTTACCATGTTGTCACTGCTCTTGTCTCTGCCACGGCCTGGCCGTAGCGTATGTTTTGTCGAGCGAGGGAGAACCTAGCGTAGGCTTAGATCGGGTGATCTGGATGGATAATAATGAGCTGTCGTACAGTTTCTCTTATACACTAAGAGACATTTTAATACTTGCAGTATTCTTCAGAAAATAGTAGTCACCACCTAGTGAGCAGGAGATTATATTATTAGGTGCAAAGTTTAAAATTTGAAATGAGGGTGATGTTTAAAAATTAAATTTATGATGAACGATTAAAACTAATAAATAATAATTACTTTTATAACAAATAATAAATAAAATAATATCCCGAATTGGAACACAGGTAACTTCATCTGGAAACATTTAAGTTAAGAACAAATCTTCTTTAATTGATGAGAATCACTGTATGAGATTTTTAAGTAATTTACTGTGGCAATTTTGATCAGCATGAGTATGATTGATATTTCGGGCATAATTAAGAAAATTCTTATCTTAGTGACAATCTAACTAACCATCGTTAGCTGGTACACCATCTTCTCTCCAATAAAAATTCTAGAATGGTTCACTATGGCGTAAATCTATGAATTTATCTTAGTTTCGCATCACTGCAAAAAGCATGAATCAGTTAACTAAAGCTGATGCATAGAATTTAAATATGACAGCTCGTTTAATACTCTAGAGTCTGATAACGGACAAGATTTCCAGTAACGTTGTAATTTAACGTTTAACGTTACGCTTTTCATGTTTGGCATCACATTAGTGATCAAAAGTTGTTCACCAAGTTACATCCTCAAAGACAGTTATAGCACAACGTGCTTGGAGTTAAGAAAAAGTACCACTATTTTTGAGCAAGCTATATACATGCCACACAGTGGTCAAAATAGTGAGTTTCATCCTTATTAGCATTTCTCATAATTTTTAAATTAATCATTTTATGGATATAGACCCATGATTTTTAATTGTAATTTTTTTGATACCATTTTCATAACAAAAATAATTATTAAAGGTGCTAAAAATTGAATTGTATTACATAGACCCCAAAACGTTTGCTATTAGTCAAAACTTTCGTAACGTCACGAATACATAAACAGCTTTCTTAGTATAGTAGAATGAGTTGTCAGGCCCAGAAAATTTTGACTAGCTCGAAAAAAATAGGGTAGTAGTTTCAACATATTACAACAAATTGAAGCATAATTTAACAAGTAGAAATGTCAGTAAGAGCCCCAAACAAAATGGTAAAAATGTCCAAAACATGTTTTTCACGTCTAGAAGAAAACCAAAGAATCGTACATAAAAAAATGTGCGATTATAAACTGTTGGTAGACTGTTACCAATGATGGACGAACAGGAAGTGGACTGCTTGATTGCCTGTTTGTCCATCAGTGGTAAAACTACATACAGTTTGTAATTAAAAAATTTCTCTCCTTTATTGACAAGATGCTTTGTGTATAAAAAAGGAGTGTTAGTCAATAGTGCGTAAGGTTTTTGCGTAAAAAGGTGAGAGTCTTGAATAGATCTTCATGATGAGACAAAATATTGACAAGCATATAAATGAAAAGTTTTTGCTCAAGAAAAACCAAGTAATGTTTTATTGTTGATGTAACCCCTAAACAATTATTAAGATACGTCTAATTGGTAAAAATTAATGGCAATTTAGATAGTTTTAGAGTACATATAGACAAAGCAAAATACGTTTAAAAAATGTATCTATGTTGGCCAATAATCCGTTTATGGCCATTTTTCGAGAGGACCTTTTTTCGATTTTTGCTACGGTTCGCGAAAAATTTGCAACTGATTGAGCCGAAATTTTATGTGTATGATAAGGGCTATGCTATCTGTCTTGTTTTAAAAAATTTCTTTTAAATTGCACATCTTTTTTACACACTTATTTATGTACGATTCTTTGGTTTTTTTCTAGACGTGAAAAACATGTTTTGGCCATTTCTGCCATTTTTTGGGGCGCTATTTCTGACATTTTTACTTGTTAAATTCTGATTTAATTTGTTATAATATATTGAAACTACTACCCTACTTTTTTTCGAGATAGTCAGAATTTTGGGGATATCGTTATAGTTTTCAGCTAATTCTACGATACTATCTCTTAAGCTCGAGAGAACACAAAAAAGTATGGTTTCTTATTAATTTCATTCTTTTTTCAGAATTTTTCATCAATTTAAAAGTGATCACGAGTCTAAAACATATATCAGGTGTAAACACTTTTTTTTGACAAGTTGGCACTAAGTGCCAGAATGAAAATCGGACCGTTACTTAACATTATTTCTATATCTATATACTTTTTTTTTTTATATATATTAGAGTGCTCTACGTCCGGCTCCTTTATTAAGGGCACTACTATGGGCACTTAGCACTTGGGAGAAGGAAGGGATGAGGGGATGGGAGGCCTCCCATTACTGGGAGGGGGGTAGGGGGAATTAGGCAATTTATGCTGCGAGGAGGTCGCCTAAACCCTCCTCGAGGAGCATTGCGTGGTGAAAAAGCACATGTGAGAATCATAGAGGTACTTGTCCGAAAAAGTCGCACTATGGCCGGGAATCGAACCACGGTCTCCCGCGTGCCAATCCACGACCTAGCCGACCGAGCCACCACGCGCTCTATATCTATATACACTACACTATTGCTAGTGAATAAGGAGCCAATTGTGCTCGCATTTTTTCTAAGACGACTAAAGGAATCTTCCAGTAGTTGATGAGGTAATAATTTTTGATTCAATTACAAATGATACCCATTTAATGTACCATAAGCACGAGGACTCAAAAGTGCTGTGTAAGTAAATGTACTAAATTGTTTTGTCTTCATTTTCATTTTTATTGTCTTGGAATATTAGTAATTCTTTTAATTATAGATCTGCAAGAGAAAGTTATGGAGACAACTTGCTGTAAGTTACAGATGTCGTAAGAAAGAATCTTACTTACGTACCCTAAAATCTGAAATTTGTCGAGAATACAAAGTTCGTGGTAAGAACTATTCTGTATATAAATTTAGATGTATATCTTCCAATATTATATTGTTAAATGTGTGGGAAGTTATACATCATCTCCACTACCCCTCGACAGCCCCCCAAATGGCCTCCATCGTTCCTTTACAGTCCCCACCACCTCCCCACAAATTAAGGAAAAATTCGTCTTATTTCTACGTTATTTTAATCTAATAAAAACCGAATCAAACCCCCTCACTCCTCCCCGTTCCTTGAAGGCCCCCATTTTCCCTCCACACGATTTTCCTATCACACAATGCCCCCCACTGTCCCCAATACGATTTTTTTATACACCAATGCACTTTTATTGTCTTTAAAGAAACTTTTTTATAAGTTGACTATATAATACGACCTTAAGTTCTCATTCTTTATTCAAGAAACTTTTGTATATACTTTTTGAAAAAGAAAACAGCTTTTTCAAATGTTTTTCACTTTGTTAGGAAAATTTTACTTAGAATTCAAAATTTGTTTATCTCTTTCGCAAGTGATATAATAATTGGTCTTTAATGTCTATTAATATCGTATTAATGTTCAAAATTTTTATTAGTAAGGGTGAGTTTAGATGGAGTCTGGGAGTCTGCCAGACTGGCATTGAAGCCCATAAGAGTGAGAGACAGGTTCGTCACGTGACCACATCTAACCTCTTTCTCACTCTTATGGGCTTCAATGCCAGTCTGGCAGACTCCCAGACTCCATCTAAACGCAGCCTAAGTCTACAGTTTTTGGTGTGTTAATTCATTTTTTGTTACTAACATCAAAGAACTATGTGCCTCAATTTCTTATATTTATAAAATAGTAGAAATTGGTTAAATTTTACCCTATAAATTTGACTTACTTTTGCAAACCATATTATAAAGCCCTGTAAAATCTTGGAAAAATATTCTTTGAATACCCTTTATTTAGTTATAAAATAATATGAAAGAGCAATACGGTTTTTAAATGTTATTTTTTTTTAACATCCACTGTACTGATCTATATCTCATCTTCAAAGTCATAAGAAAATTATTTAAATATCTATACAACAGTAAATTTAATTCATTTAATAAAAACGTAAGTTCAAAAGTATTGTTTATTAAAAAACCTCTTTCCAAACAATACTTTCTTTAACTGAATTGGTCTCTCTTTCTGTTTGAATAAATTTCCCATCTTTATTCTTACATCTCAGTAATACTACATAAAGCTGACTAAGTAGACAAAGATTTCGTTGAGTGTAAACTAACATTAGTAAAACGTTGATCTTGACATTGATTGATGGGAATACCAAAAACTCAGACTAAAGTGGAAATTGTGTTCTGTATAAAATAAATGGCACTGAAAAAGTAATAGAGTAAAGTAGTGCTTTAAATTAAAAGAAAATTTTTTCTTACCTTAAATGCTATGTAAAGAATTATTATTCATTAATATAAAGTTAGAGCACGAAGCGTGCAGGAGGCGTAGCCTACTTGTTTATATATACATGGAAATAAGATGAAGCAGCTGTACGATATTTATTTTCGCACTTAGTGTGAGCTTGTCAAAAAAAGTGATCCACACGTGACACATCTTTTAGAGTTTTAATGACGTTTATGTATTCGTGATGTCATGAAGATCTTGACCAATACTAAGCGTTTTTGGGTCGAAAGGATACAGTTTCAATTTTTGCATCTTCAATAAATATTTTTGTAGTGAAAATGACATCAAAAAATTTTAAAGAAAAAAATTATTATAAAAAACAGGGGTCTTGATTCAGAAATAAGTATTTTAAAATTCATAAGAAATACTAATTAGCATGGTAGAGTGGTGTTGGAACTCCAAGACTGAGGTAGCAACAGTGCAAAACGCTTGAAAGCCAGTCCTTCATTTTACTGGATTATTGGGACAGCCTTAAACTTGAGTAGTGGTCCCATAATTAGGGATAATGTAAGTCTTGAGTGACCCAGGACAAAGCTAAAGAGAATAATGTTACTCCAGAAGAATATACCAGGGGTACCAATTTCTAATTAAAAGTCTTCATTTTTCTATCCACGTTACATAGCTTAATTCATGGTATTGGAGGTAAAGTAGATGCACCAGTCGTTTGATGCATTAACTTAGTGCTCTATTCATCATAACTAGTCACAAAATTATGACAAATCATGAAAAAGCGCTTGGAGACTAAGCCCGATTTTTCTTGTACTTGTACTTGTACAGGAGCTTGAGGAATCTACCGTGCTCCTGAATTAGCAGTTTTCAACAGTTGTAATATTACTCCTAAATTGACTAAGTTATTTCATAACTTGAATTCTATTTTTGGCGTTAGCCAATACAAACGTTCTTAAGCAGCATAACTTATCTAAATTCAAAAAGGCTATTTAGAATACTCTAGAGTTTTGTTACGTTGTTGTTTTCTTAGATACAGGAGGTGGAAAAGGGGTGGCCAAAGTCGGGCATGCTAATTGTATAGGCGAATTTGTGATGATCAAAAGTTTTCCTACTACAGCGTACTCATTTTAAATAAAGTAGTCTTATCCCATGCCGCACTCTTGTTAGTTAGTTTCCTATGATTGACTACAAAGTGGGCCCAGTAGTTATTGATAAGCTCAAAGTGATAAGCAATGAGACATGAAAATCAGCTTCTCTGTGCTCGCAGCATCGTAACTTGTTCTCTGTAATCAGTGTGATGCATGATATAATAAAAAGCTGAGCAGATAGTATCATTTTTGATCATTCTATTTATTCATGGCGTAGCCTTTAAAAGAGATCTGTAATAAGAAACAAACTAGTAAAGTATTGTGGCTTTCTCTCAGTTCATGTTATAGTCCTTGCATATTGCGATTATTATGAAAAACTGACAGTATAAATCTTTCTTGCTTAAACGTCATCGTTTTGTACATTGTTATCGTGCTTTTTTCTATTGAGTGGTCATTTAACTATAAGTAAATATTAAAGTAACAATAGAAACACTAAAAAAATTATTTTTGTTACTGACACACTCAAATCATTTGCTGTCAAATACTGTTTGCTGATCAGGATTATTTTTTTGATAATTGTTCAGTGAGCTCAAAGAGAAAAAAGGGTTAACTGGACTTAAACTTAAAACTGAGTGGAACCACTTTTAGCACATGCATACTATGTGCCAAAAAATGATGCATCTCATTCAACAATTTTTTGTCATAATTGAATTTTAATTTAAAAAAAAAATAATTATTATACATTCAATACATTTGTAAAAAAATGAGTGCTGAGTACAATAAAGTATCTAATTGGTGTTTAGCATGTCAGCTGGTATTACTTTAATGCAATGTGGATATGAGAAAGAAATGTAAGAAAAATCACGTTAAACAGGCTCAGCACCATTACTGCTCTGCTTGTGAGTGAAAACTAGAGGGCTAAGCTTATCTGATTCAAAAGATTCTCTGGGAGCCTAGAGCTGCTAGAAACAATTGCATAAGATCAGCGTGCTGAGAAGAACTGATATCCATATACATATTACAGCAATACTTGCACAGGCCTCAAATTTTTCGGAAAATAGTAAATACATCTCGTATGAAGTGTTATACTAATAAAAAATTTATTAACTAAGTAAACTAAGATGATACCCATCTAGTAATAACTATTTCTTAATGAAAGAGAAAAAAGACTCATAGCTATGATTATAATCCTAAGCAGTACCCAAGATTTTACGTACGAATGCAATCAAGACAGAAAAGCAGGAAAAATAAATATCTAATATGTAAAATTTATGATTGTAGAACACTAATGCTTTCAAGGAACATCATTCTTTGTTGTCTTATCTTAGAAAATTAATACAAAGCTTTTTTCTTATAAGAAGAATCAGAGATATCGAATGAAAATTTTCAGCTGGACTGCTACTGCCCTCTTTTTATCAGATCTCTATCTCCACCACTCCACTCCCTCGTTAGCTTCAGATTCGTTGCCTGCAATTTTAAAAAATAATGATAATAGGCTAGAGATTCAAGACAATTCTTATTACTTTTTGAAAGATTATCTGAAGTATAAAAAAATAAGTTTCTTTGTCGCTCTACCCATAGCTATTACTCTACTTACTCATGATACACGTACTTGGTAGTTTGCTAAAAATAGAGAAATTTTTAGTAAACTAGATGTTCTAATGTATATTTTTGTCAGTCATTTGTTACTTTTTTTTAATCAAATTAAAGACATTTTGGTACCAGGATGGTAGACAATAAACGTTCCTTTATTGTAACATAAAACGCCACTCGATGGGGTAATCGTGTTGGCAGAAACATAAATTAAGTAACTTAAGGATATTACAGATTACATCTACGATTATAGGATAGGTCAATTATAAGTTGGTAAAAAAAAAGTTAATAATGTGCATTGAGAGACTGACGTACTCAACAGATGATCACAATGTTTCACCCTTAAGTTTGTGCTCAGCCTAGTAAACATTTACTTAGATCACAAAACCAATATTAAATTTCCTAAGAAAAAGAGATGTAAGAATCTTTAGCTACAAATAAGCTGTTGAATTTTTTACTACTTATATAATTTTTTCAAATTCAAAGAAAATTCTCATAGTCTTGTTCTATTGCCACGTACTTTGGGCTTTGTTTTTAAAGTATATATCGCTCGGTCAAGAACATTAATTCTGGCTGATTAGGGCTGATATGAAGATTTTTTGGCTAATAGGCAACCAATGAATGTAATAATTTAAAAGAGTAAGACTTTAAGAGTTGGAAACTAAGATCAATAATAAGAAACACGTTATTTCTACTGTGTCCAAGGTCCATAAAATATTATCTTGCTGAAGTACATATTAAACGTTTTTATTTTAACTATTTTAGTGTAACAGACAAGGTTAAGTCGTAACGTATTTTTAAGGATAACTAATTATTTCTTAAGTTAAAACACTTTATCAAGCATTAAGAGATTATTTTAGTTCTTCCTATAATAAAGATATTCTTCTTTATATAGACAGTGCAATGGCTTCATATTATAACAATGAAATAAAAGGTATTTGTCATAAAAATCTTTATAATCTAATAAAAAGTAATATTTTAGCTAAAGTAATATTTGGTTTACTGAGAGGAGCTTGTATTTATCACTGAGTACCCAGATTTAAAGAAATAGTTTACAGACAAGAATCCTAGAATTCATAATTCAGATATTGAGTAAGAACTTGTTAATTTCACTTTCGGAATCATCTGTGAAGGTTTAGCTGTACTTTTCGTTGATCTGTTTGCTTTGAGAGTTAGTGATAGTATATCAAGTATTAATAGTAAATGAAGAATGCTGCATATCCTTTCGATATTTGCATTAGATATTCATCGTCTTCTTCTTGCTCAGAAGATAATTTTACTTGTATTAATTGATTTTATAGTATCATAACCTGAAAAATGTAGATAAACCATCAAATAAAAAAACGAAAAAAGTCAGGGCAAATAACATTTTTTACTTGTAAATAGTTTTTTCATTAGTGTCTTTAGCTTGCAATGAATCTAATTTTCAGCTGTGACTACATAAAAATGGTTTAAATTAAAATTTTAGAACTTCAAAATGATGAACATTAATAGCTTCCTACTGACAAATATGTTACATGCCTACGCGTAATAACAAATTAAGATTTTCTTTATTCTTACAATATGAATATGATACTGCATATACAGTGTGCACTCAGTTTAAAAAAATATGTTAATTTTTCAGTACGTAAGGGCAAAACGTATGTAATGAGGCTCACTTTTATGATTTCTTACTATCGATTTTCTGTGATAAGCATTTAAAATAATCCTCACGTTTGATCTACTAAAAGTTCAAGTATGAACTGTAGAAGTATAATATTATAAGCAATTACTTTGAATATGACTTTTAGGTGGATATTCAGCTCAGAGTAAGGTAAGGATAAACTCTTGAAAAGCAATTAGAAGTAGTTCAAATTTAATTCAATCAAAATATTCTTTTAGTTAAAAATTGCAATTATGTCCAGAGTTCTAGATGAGTTAAACGTCATTTGAAATTTTAAGCCCGTAAGGACTTTACAGTTAATTTTTTATGGTTTTTTTTGAGTACATATTTTTTTGATTCATATAATTTTGGATATAATAAATAGGTATTTTCTTACCATGGGTCCAAAGTGCAACGGCCGCTTTGCGACCTCGGGTCACACTTTGAGCCTTTGTAGTCACTTTGGGCCCACGGGCAGAAAGTAATTTACTGGGCGCAAATTGTGCCCATGGGCACAAGATTACACTTTGCACCTTTGGTAAGAAAAACATACGCGACTCAGGCACCAACCGACAACAACCGCGTCCTTCGGGTGCTTATGTTTGTACTTTGTGCCCTAGTGACGTAATGTACCATAAGTTTTAATGTCTTACAAGCACTAATGGTAATCTTCATACAAGTAGCTTATTGATATTGTAAACGAAACTAGAACTAAAGAACTAAGTGTGCATTATCATTGAAATTTTCATTTTTGAGGGTGAAATTATCTTCTATCTAGTTTTTTTGTGTCAACATAAAAGAAGTTCTAAAACAAAAATTATTTATGCTTACTACCAAGATAAAATATTTCAATCTATGAAAAAGTGCTTTCAAAAAAATAACATATAACACCTAACACCTAAAATATTTGATGCTTAAGTATCAAGATTCAATGAACATTAGGCAAATTTTTTCCTGCCGTATACCCATAAAAGTCAGAAAAAGTAAAATTATCCCTAATGTTTGAATTAAAAAAAAAATAAGTATCAGATAATTGGTACTCAAAGGTATCAAAAAAATAATGTAAATAGCACAAAGGAAAACATTGTTTTTTCAGCTTTAAAGTTATGTACACTTTTTTCATGCTAACTTTTTGCACACTGATTGAATGTAAAGAATACTCAGTTCTAAAAATATATTGTTTAAAGAAACTTGGTACTCACCACTGCTTGTTGTCATCATGACGTTTGCTATCACTACCTTTCAATTGACGAGCTGTATTCTGTTGATGTTTTGAAATTCTGAGAGCAGTGATTATAAATAAACAAATGTTGCACAAAACCGTTATTCCCATTGGTCCATAGAAATAAATGGCTCTTGCAATGTTAGCTAAAACATTGAACATTTATTTGAAATGAAAATTTAAAAAAATCTCTGAGATTTTTTTATTGTTATCAAAAAACTTAAGTCACTTCTAATGTTCTTGGAGTGCACATTAAGGACCTCGTAAGAATTTTAGGATTTTTCAAAGTATTTCTAAAAGTAAATTAAAACTTCTTAATTTTTTATTCTTATTCCAAAATTGTTATTGAATTACTACCAAAAATAGTTAATAAATTATGCAGACAATGGTTATTTTAGATAATTCTTTTCGTGGAAGATATTTAACCTGTAAGTCTATTTAGTTCTTAGAAAAACATTTGTCATTGTTCTAAATAACTTATAATAGCATAAACTAGTCATGTTTTAAATTTTTAGAAACATGTGTCACATTATTTTCATAAAAGTCTTTTTTAGTGATAACAATGATCAAGAAATACTAAGCTTAAATAGAATAAAGAATTCTCGCCAAACATAAAGAAAAAAAAATATTTATTTAAAACAATTCATAACTATCTCAATTAAAAATAAAAAGTCTACATGCACATTCAAAAACCTCTAGAAAAATATCACACATAAACAATAGAAAATCTTTAAAAAATGATAAATATCAATTCTTTTTCTCTTGTTCCAATTTATATGAGATACAACAAATTCATAAAAACTCACTATTGAACCAGCAGCTGGCTACTCCAAACTCTGGACGTATAATATCTTCTGGGATGCCTGGTACAAGGTCCATAATCATACAGATCCCAGTTAGCATGCTGGCACAGCCCCACGCGTAGATCGAATACATAATGAATTTTTTGTGCTCCCGCTGCTTAACACTGCCGTGGAGTGAGCGAAGGCCTCTAAAATTAGCAAGGATTAAGAGATTTTTTAATTAGCTTTATTTTAAAAAGGTTGTTTAAATTATGTAAATACAGTATATAATCCCCCACATGTGTTGATAAATAGATCAATGAATATAAGGGTAAGTAAGACAGACCTCAGGGCATTTAGGGTCTTAGATTTAAAATGAGAACGAAACATAAAGACGGAACTGAAGTCTAAAAATGTAGGCCATACACTAAAAAAATTAGGACGTACTTATCACAAACTATAAAGAAAATGGTCATGGCTACAAAAGGTTTGAGTCGTCAATAAGGGTATAAAAATTGAAAACATAGACAGTCTGAGAAAAATTTGCTTAAAAAGAAAAGTATATTCAAACTTTGGAAAAGAAATAAAAAAAAATATCAATATTAAAAGAATCAGTGTTAAAAACTTTAAAAAAAAAAGAAAAAGAAAAAAACTAATCATCTTAAAAGGTTTAGATTCAGAAGCCGTGAAAATTTGAGCAAAGAGTTAAATCTATTGCACCACAATGCTTTATAATCATAGGATGATTAGAATAAGATGGATAGAAACGGTTGATATCTCACATGATTTATAATTAGTTTGATAAATTGAATATACAACAATCATACCACTAAAACAACATTTTTAAACTGACATGGAGAATTCAAAATCAAATAACGTATTTCATTTTCATGTCATAGTTTCTCATTTATACAGTTATCTTGGGATTAAATAAACTGAAGTTCCTCTCCTATTAATAAATGAAGTTGTAGCTCAACATATATTTTTAATTTTTCTCATATTTCTAATGTTTTAGATAATAACTGCTGGTAGTGTAACTCCCAGCCGGCATCCACATTTCTTAAAGAGTTCTTTATGAATTCAGTGACGAACTTGTTTTGGTATTGTATTTATTTGGTGACAAATAGATTTAACTTATTTTTATATTCTTATACCGTATTTTCTTATTTTTATAACAAATAAATATACTGTTGTTGAGGGCAATACTGTTCAATTTACTATTTTCTTGTAACACTAGTGTATTTATTTACAATTTTTATCGCAGTTCGTGAAATGTTTATTTACTTCACCTTTTACAAGGAGTTTGAATGTTAATTATTAATAAATTTGTACTGTAAAATATTTATAAATTCACAGTTTTTTTGACACTTGACATACAGCCACTGAAATGCGTTTTACTGGTTTTTCTTTATTTAAAAAATATCATTGTACCAATACATAAAGATTAGCAAATTTTGTAGCTTACGTTGATTTAGAACGATTTTTTGTTAATTATTACAATGTGCATTATGAAAATATCTTTAAAATCTTGTATCACCTTGATAAGCCTACAAGATTTCCTTTTTTGTTAACAAAACGGTACGATTTTTTTAAAAAGTCCTTACGTCTCAGAAACTTGCCACATAATTTTAATAACTTATTGATCAACATGCTGTTTTAAAATTATTTTTTTTTGCACTCTTAAATTAAAACGTAGTTAAACATTGCATTGTGAATTTAAAGACGATTTCAAGATTTTTTTTCCCGTTTATTAAATTTTGTGACTATTAAGAATCTCAAAATTTAATTATTTGCAGTAAATGGCTGCTAATGATTGAACTGTCTTGAGATCAACATCGAATAGATAGATCCTATACTGTAACTAAATAGTTCTTATCAATTATGGCTTTAAAAAAAAAGAGTAAAACTTCCACTGAGATTCAGAGAATCTTGATCTATTATTCTTTATTGCTATTTAAAATATTATTTCGTTATCTTTAAAGCTGTTGAATCATTCTGTCGACACTAATTTGAAATGTGTTTTAAAATGATCATTTAACAATTAAAATTAAAATTGTACATGAAACTAATACAATTAGTTCTTTCCTTATTTTAAGTATTTTGAACCATTTTAATGTATAACTAAAAACTGTGTTTCAATATCAGACGATGACAAGAGTGCGGACAAATAAATTTTTTTTTCAGAACAGCTCCATCATAACATGAAAGAAAAAAAAGTTGTAAAGAAATAAAATTTATGCCAGATCTAGTAGGTAATTTGGAAGGGTTCTGGCTCACCTTTTTCCTTCCTCCTAGGGTGACCGCTGGGAGTAGCTGTAGTGAGAGAGTACAGGGCTTCCTACTCTAAGCGGGGGGCTGTCGCCACGTATGTGTACGTGCTCGGGGATCATCCGTGCTATTGCACGAGCTTATCCACGTTTCTCTTTTCTAGTGTTGGATTGTTCTCTAGATTACCTTGAGAATTGGCCCCTTTGACCTCTCATCTACATGCATACACAAAATATGTACACATGTGTACGTGCACGTATGTGTTTACGCACGTGCTTTTATTTTCCAAGTAATCGTACATGTAGACACCAGTGAAATAAAACGAGTAAACAGCAAACGTATGTATAAGTGATCTCGCACGTCATAATGACGTCCTGGGTCAGCTGTGCTATTGCACAAGCCAATTTGCACTAGTGTCGGATGTTAGACTAGCTTTCCCCATTAGTGCATGAGTTATTTTTTCCTACTGTAGTAGCTAGAACCAGCTTTCTAGCAGCCAGGTTTATCCTGGATCACCAGAGCAGAGCATGATCAAGCTACGTATTGTGCCTACGCACGCGTCCCTTGCGGTGGCTCATCGTGCTTAGACATAAGCATTTTGCCTGAAGTATCTGAGCAAAGCTGCTGAAAGAGAATATGGATAAGAAATTAACACCAATAAATGTGTTTTGTGATCATTGTATTAATACACATAAAACAATGTTATTTCTCTTATGTGGTAATGAACAAAATTGGTTGACTGTAATCACAAACTTTATTTAGTTTTGTAAGAATCGGTTCTCCCAACTCATTTTTTTGAACCTGCACTGAGTCCAGCAGCTGCTTCTGTGGATAAGATTTCTGCTGATACCACTGCTGTAAAAAAAAAAAAAAAAAATTAGAAATGACAATTATTTTTAAAAAATATGTAGGAGAGCTATAGCTACTATATTATAAAACAGAAGGTTATCTACCTACCACATATGTAGTTACTCCAGCCGATGGCTTTTGATATGACTGCTGCTGATAGCACTAGTGTTAAAGAAAAAATATTTAAAATGTTTTATTAGGTAAGGTTATATTGAGATAGTGTAATAGAAATGACAGTGGAAGTCTGATATATGCTGGTAAAAAAATATTATGTACTACTACTCAACATGTGTATTTGATCATACGTTAAGTTTATTTCTCACTAAGGAAAATTTTATGATAGCAGACGTGTCAAGCATTATATTCTTATAGTACATTTAAATAACTTACCAAATAAAAAGATAAATTTTCTGTCCACTACACTATACCATAAAAATTCACAGCACTGCACAATAATGTATGTATCTTCTTTAAACTATATAATAACGTGCAATGGATTTGCATTACTTTTAGCTGTATAGTAGCTGGTATTTGGTTTTTAGTTATTCCTGTCAGTGATAAGTCCTGGAATATCCCACAATTGAAAAAATTTTTTTACAGTCGAACTTCTATGATAATATTTTTCTTAAAAGAAAACAGTCAGTGAGGTCATGATCTTAACAATGCACCGAAGTTAGAATTTATTATTGGTAAAATTGTATTCTTGACAAAGGGTGTAGGAGCATCTTAGGGAATAACTACTTTCTTGGTTGAGAATGTCTTAACGACTGCAGCCCTTTCTAACAGTTTTTTTTACTATCAAAAACTTTAAGCTAGCGAAGAATTGTATAATCTAACTGTAAATATTAAACAAAAAGATGCATGTATTTTTTAAGCTCTGATTTATAATTAACTTGTCTATAAAACTACAATATCAGGATTTTACTGACATTCAATATGTCTCAATAATGAAAGAGAAAAAGAATTTGGTACAACTTAATTTTAAACTTATCTATGCTGAAACAAATAGTGGGTATATATTTAATACGGAAAAAAACATTTACTTGTTAATTCACATATAAGGTGTTTATGCTGTATTATGCGCTTGCCTATTCAGAGAGAGAAGTCTCTCCTTCCGTCGAGTGAGATTTGACAGATAGAGCGCTAAGAGATAAGACAATGTGTTCTATAAATAAAAGTGACCCGTTAGCGTTGCCTAATTGCAAAGGTATGAGTATAAATAAAAGTGAACCCGTCTTCTATTAGCAACGAAAAAGCAAGTGACATATCTTTTTACATGAGGAAAGGTCTGCTCAAGCATATTGTCTTATATACGCACTCTTATCGATGAGTGATACTTAAATTTTACACTCTTATTAAATTTTCTTTGAGTGTGCATTAGCTTAACAACTATAAAGGCATAAGCTAATGGTCTTGCTGTACAAAATTTAAACTGGTCCAGAGGCAGAACTTTTGACTTCTTCCTATATAGTATACTATGACGTGCATCACAAGAATCTCTCTATACTGAAACTAGTACTAGTTATTGATCTAGTTACAACTTGAACTGGTCTTAAAAGGAATATTTAACGTATTTAGCTTTGTTAAAAAAATGTATACATCTCTACTTGTTATATTCATTAAATTAAATATTTGATTACAGGTGACTAATACGATGACGGTAAACTACATGAAAAACAGACACATATCGCTTACAAGTTTGTAGCGTCTTCAGTAATAGCTCCAACGCTTACTGTCTTCCGAATAATTATGTTAAAGGTGCAACTTAAAAGTTTGACATTAATGATATTGAAGGCTATTTAGAAAAAAGTGATGGTTGAAATGGAAGTGTCAAAGAAAATAATTTACAAGACAAGGTCATTCGAAGAGCAGGTAATACTTTACTCTTTTTCTGGATACGTTTGGAAAAGAAGTACTTGATATAAGAATATTGAACGGCTTAAATATTAGGCTCTTGAAAGCATGAATCATAGTTTTGATGGAAGTATTTTAAGCAATTTATCTAAGAAGGCATAATTGTGTATACGCAAGTATATGCGTTTTTTGGGTGCATGCTCTCTGGCAAGTGTATGCATTCTTTTTTATGCCTACGTACCTTGTTGCGCCTGTGTGCTTTTTCCACGTTTGTATATATTTTTAACACAAGTATGCCTTTGGCATGTTGCTCAAACTTTAGTATCTTACATAAAGTTGATTTAAAAGGGTTAAAATAAAAAATTAAGACTTATAAATATTTTTCGTGATCATTTTATTAATACACATAAAAAAATGTCACTTTTTTTATCTCAGGGTGTAAAAAATTGGTTGACCATCATCGCCAATTCTATTCAGTTTTATGAGAATTGGTTCTCACAACCAACTTTCCCTAGCTTGCACCAAATCTGGATGCTGCTTTTGTGGCTGAGATTTTAAATTACTTTTTCATATTTAAAATTTCTATAAATCAACTTTACACTAAGGATAGCTTATCTATTCAGCCTTAACCTTTTTCAATACACATTTTTTTTTAGCTGTAGAATTTTTCACAGCACAATAGGCTAATTTAGATGTATGATTAGTACGTATCACGTGAAATATGTTAAATTATTTTAGTGATAAACATTCTTTAAAGTTGTAAATAAACCTAAGAGGAAGAAAACAGTCCTTCAGTTTTATTTACCATTTTTTAATTATTATACATAAGTTTTTATGAATCATATACCTGTCGAGAATCACTTGATGAGGCCATTTCATTTTTCTAAGTCCATTAACGTAAATTACGTCATCCTCTTTAATAATAGACTTAAAAGTGACAATTAAATTTTTATAGAGCCCTTCTCCAGAGTCTCAAAGAGGAGCATAGTAACAACATTTTAACCATTAATTCTTACGTTTATTATCAGGCCTTAGCTGACCCCAGAGATAGGAGGCTTGGAAAAAATACTGTTGGTGTAGAATCTTCTTATTTTAAAGGTAGAATTGAAACCACTTTAAAAATAATTTGTTAACTAGTGTCTTAAAGCCTTCATTATCAATCACGTATTTAGCCTTCATCAAAGTAGTACAAATAACAGTTAACTGACATAAATTCTTACAACCTCTTTTTATGCACTATACGTGTAAGATTTTTTTAATACTCCACCACTAGGTAGCGCATTTATTAACGCAACTAAATAATTGAAAACATATATCAAAGCTCTGTGAGTATAATTAAAGGACGTGAGCAATCAGTGTCAACATCATATAGCGACTGTTTAATATTTCTGCCAATGTTAAATGAATAGTAAATTTTGTCATTTTTTTTTAAATAGTGCGAATATAACATGAACGACTGTTAAATAGTGAAATTACAGCAGATATTCAAGACATAGTTGTTAATAGTTTGGTAATGCTTAAAACCATTAAATACTATAAAAATTTTTGAGATTGTCATCGCATATTAAGCAATAATCATTTACTATTAAGTGTTTAATAACAACTTTTTAAGAAAACATTTTTTCGATTGGGAGTTCAAGGACGTAGTCTTGGCACTACGTCAAGCCATAATAATGATGCTGCTGTGATGCAAAAAAAAAATATTATTTAAAGCAAGAAGCACTTAGATAAAGTGAAATTTTTGAGCTCGACGGAAAAAATTTTGCTTTTTAAGTGCCGGAAATTCTAACGAGCACATTAAATTAAGAATCAATACAGTTTCAGCAGCAGAATTTCTCCTAATAAAAAATATTACAAAGACTCATTCTATTAGGTATTTTCGTACTGGATCAAACTGTATTTTTTATACACCTCATTTGCATGAGTTATTTACAAAAAGTGTACGAAAACACGATAAAACCAACATTTAACAATTCCGAAAAAAACGTTCTGGACTGACTTTTCACTTTATTATTATTAAAGTAGTAGTGAATACAAACAAATATCAGAATATATACAGCAGTACTTTTACAAACTAACGAAATTTATTATTTTTAAAAAGTAACGTTATCGTTACAAAATCAGATCAACAATGCTTCCTATGGTCCATTTTGTCAGCAATACAATCTGCAAAAAAAAACAATTTAGTTACGAATTGCAGAAAATATATAAATTATTACGATTTAACTGATAAAATATTTTTAGTACAACCAAAGATTGTGCAAAAATTAAAAAAAAAAGAAAAAACTTTCGTTAAAATATTTTTATTCACAGGAGAAAATCTTTATACTCTACCCCTTTAATAAATAGCTATAAGTAGCTAAAAGAAGCCCTAACATGAAAATTTGTAACTCATAAAAAGGTAACAACTTGAAATGGTCAGTGTACAGAAAAAAAAACAAAAAAAAATCGATCAACAAATAATATAAGAATAATAATAATAAAGACGATATTGATAATAATGATGATGATGAT
>NW_019384260.1:815461-833185 GCF_000648655.2 Copidosoma floridanum | reverse complement strand
TATGATGACAGTGTAATGATGATGATCATGATGATAATAATGATGATAATGATGATGTTGATGATGATGATAATTATAATTATGATAATAATAATGACAATGTCAATAATAACAATTTAGACGTTAATAAAGATAATAATAATAATACTTATAATAACACAAATAATGACGATGATGAAAATATGTATGCTGATAAACAAATGACGATAACGATCATACTAAAGATGATAATCATAATTGTAATAATAATGTGTTTATCGATAAAAATAATGGTAATAATAATAATAATGATGATAATAATAATAGTTACAATAATGATAATGTCGATGATTGAAGTAATGTTAAAAATAATTATGATAACGATGATGATAGTAATAAAAAAATAATAAAGATGATTGTAATAATAATAATAATGGTAATAATATGGAGTATACTAAAGATGATAATAAAGATGATAATAATTTAAGTAATAATGGTGATTATAATTAAGATTATAATCACGGTGATAGTGATGGTGATAAAATTTATGTTAAAAATAATAAGAAGAATAATTTTTATGACTGTAATAATAATAACAAGAATAACGAAAACAATGTTGATATTAATTAGAGTAACAACGGTAATTTTGTTGATATTGATGATGATGATGACAATTATAATAATAGTTATATAGATATATTATATAGTATTATATAGTTAAGTTATATTTTATAGTTAATAATACTATGTAATATGACAAAAATAATATTTATAACAATTATAACGATGATCTCGGTAATGTTAATGATAAAAAAAATAATCCTGATAATGTTAATGATAATGAAGTCAATGCTCATTATAATAATTGTATTGACATTATTTTCATTATCATGATTATTATCAATATCATTACCATTCTCATTGTCGTCAGCGTTTGTATCATCATGATCATTTTTCTTATTATCATTATCATTATATGTATTATTGTTATTATTATTATTTTTATTTTTGACATTATCAACATTATTATCATTATAGTTACTATTATGATCATGATAGCTATTAATTAGTTTATTATCTTTATTGTAAACATTAATAATATTATCATCACTAAAATTATTACCGTGTGATAGTACTAACGTTATTATTATTCTTACTACTGACTCTATCTTTATCCTGATTATCATCATTGTCATCATTATCATTATTATTAGTATAATCATTATGAATATCATTTTTATTCTTACTATCATTATCGTCGTCATCATCATCATTATTAAAATTATCATTATTAATGTCAAAATTGTCTTTATCTAACTTTTTGCTATCAAAGTTGTTCTAGCCGTAAGTGTTATCATAGTCAATATTATCAGTTATGTCAAGGTCATCATTATCACTATTGTCATAGTTATCATTAACACTATAATTCTTATTATCATTACCATCATTGATATCATTGGCATTATTTTATGTAATATTATTATATTTATTGACATTATTGTAATAATAATTAACATCAAAATTAGTGTTAACATAATTATTATTATCATAAGCATTATTTTTATTATTCTCGAAATTTTGACCAATATTTTTATCATTATCATCAATATTTTAAGTATAATTATCATTACTATTATAACAATTATTATTGTCAACGTCATCAGTTCCGTCATCAACTTCATAATCTCGATTATTGTCAACATTGTAATTATTATAATCACTATCATTATTGTAAGCACTATGACCATTATTATAACTGTCATCATCATAATCATCATCATCATCATCATCATCATCATCATAATCATCATCATCATCATCATCATCATCATCATCATCATCTTTACTATTATTATTATTAAAATCATAATTACTATCTCATTATCATTATTATTATCATTGCTTTTATTGTTATCATTAGTATGGTCGTATTTATTGTCATTATCGTCATTAATGTTACTATCGTTACTTTTGTTATCATTGATAAAAGGACTGTATTCTCCATTTATTAGACTGGGCTTAACAGTTTTCAACTTTTGAATACACCTTAAGTGTCAGAGCATTGAACAGCAGTCGTTTAAATTACATTTTTGTTGGACTACACTATACAGGTTTGATAATCTCAACAGTTCGTTTAGTTTATTAGAATCGTTTAAAATTAAGTAGTAGTAAGAGTTCAATAAATTATAATTAAGTAATTAAATTATTTAATTTCTTGGCCTATACTTATGGCATTAGAATCCCGCTCAAACATTATCGTCAATAATTCTGAGATCTTTTTACCCTTGCCTTTTCTGGGTAAGCTTAATATTTTTCTTCCGCGGAAACAAAAAGAATTTTGGCAAGACAGCATAGTCCAAGACTCATAAGTTTTAACCCTGTTATCTAGGGGACAGCGAGTTCACAATATATTGATTAATATTTGAATAGTTGAATTTCTACTTGACATAAAACCCAAGCTTGATAACCAAGTCACTTAAGAAACAGCTGGATATTATTGTTCTAACCTATTAGAATACTATTTAAATTACTGCATGTCCTTAAACCAAAGCTTTTCAATAGAGTACTACAGAAGAGAGCGAGTCATTGCCTATCCGTCTAATAGTTAAGGTATTTTTCTGTTCCGTTGGTGTGTTCCATGTATCAGGAATATATAAACATATATATATATATATATATTTATGTTTACTTTAAGCGTAGATTCATATACACTTATTCGTATAATTGTAGAATCTGACCGCAATAAAATACGTAGTACCCGTTGAGCTTAGTCCACCATAATTGCGACATATCCTCATTACGGAATTATCCACATTCCGTTCAATTACCGTCACGCTTGCGTGGACGAAATTCGAATTTTTTCACTTTTTTACCATATGCGTTTATGTAAATAGATAGATTTTCAGGCAGTAGTGTTTTATTTCCCCAAAGTATTGAGTTAGTGTTACTGTGAATAATTAGTACTGATTTTTTTTGCTACAATGAGAATGATAAATTTTTGGAAACAAGGATTTAGTTGTTTACAAGGCTTATTCTATAGACCCAAAGCAATGCATCTCCGAGACACTTGATGATGAGAAGTATTAACTAAAGAAAGCCTTCAAGAATGAGTTACTTTGTCAATGTTGTCAGCTTCATTCCAAGAGTATCACGAGTATAGACTACGATTTTAGTCAGAGGTTATACGTTTGTTTCGAAATCTTATGATCTCTTATTGTATTTTATGTTTATATTTATGTACTAACCACTATGATTTTAAGCAACTTATTCGAAAATATGTGTTGTTGCCTTTATCGCTATTACTGTCAACCCACCAGAGGCCGTAATAATAAAGCTTACAGCGCTAAATAACTATACTTGCCGTTGTTAATGTGTGCCTATTTACAAGCTGTACACAGGACGTTTACTGCGGCAAGCATCACTTTGTCTGGCCACGGCTTCCTTGCAATATAACTAGACAGTTGAGAACAAAACGATAGCGCACACTTTTGAAATCATTTGTATTTAACCTCGTCTTTATTAATGCTGTACGATTATATAGACCCGAAACATTACATGATAGAGCATGGCGTGATATTATTTACTCTATCTTTGTCATGCTACTTACTGTGGCTTGGCCATTTAATGCTGTAATGAGCAAGAGGCTCTTCAAGGTATAAAAAAAAAATTAAGTTAATCCATAAAAAATGTCATATCTTAGTTATATCCTCGAGAACTAGTGATGCAGTTACCTAAAACAGTTGTAAAATACCATCACAAAGTTAGAATATACGTCGATAGCATCATCTTCAAACGTGCGGAATACGACAGTTTCTTTTTTTTCCATTTTGCTCTTAATTGAATTCGTTAAAGCTATGATTTTAAAATATACATAAATTCTCTATACAAAAATACATAAGTATCATTGAGAATCATTGACAGCGTAGTAATTAGTGTGCTTACTAACTATCCTGACATACTTCAAGCGGTCATGGATTTAAAATCCATCGAAAAACTTTTGAGATCGGTTTTCTCAGGTTTTTGCGATAGTAAAAGTTATTTTTTTAGTATCACATTTTAAAAATGGTGAAAAAATTTTTTTACTGTAAAAGGTAACAATTTTTCGTTTTTTTTTTTTTAATGTCAGCTAAACATGTCACAACTTCTCCTCTGAAAAGCGTTTGTTGGATATCTGAAGCTCAAATGACAAAGATGTCTTCAAGGGCTATCCAATACTATGTGCCGAAATATCAAATGCTGATTCACACATGAAATGCTAATCGATTACTACAAGTTAATATAGTGTGCTGACTCCTAGTAGCATAGACATCACTATCTATATTTATATTTGTCTGATAAAAGTTACAAAATAATGTAATATTAAAAAACGCATCCAATTTCCATTCTAAAGATGGAATAAAAATATCGTTCTCAGAAATTCAAAAATCGCTACAACTTTAATAAGGTTAAATACGTTAAATTGTAGTTCTGAACTGCTTTATAGACACAACCATATTATATTTAAGCGTAGAATTATTGAAATCTAAAAACGAAAAATTTAGTTACAACAGATTGTTTTTTTTTGTTAAGGAAAGAAGAAACAACTTTTAAAAAATTGTACAATAACTGTTTGTCAATATTTTTACTATATTCGTGACAAAACTAAAAAACATACTGTACGATTAACCGATGTGTAAAATGACTATTATTGATAACATTATTGTTATTGTACTCCTTAAGAGTAAAGTAGTCGACAAAATATTTTTAAAAAATACTGAAAATGTTATTCGTAAGAACTATGTATGAAAAAGCTACGTACCAATTAATTGGCAGTGGCTTTTTATTCAACATAATAGTGACCATGATCAACATAATACCAATTTACTATGTACCTTATCATTAAGTTAATTTTGCCAATTACTAAGATAATTGATGTATTGTATAAATTATTTCTATGAAATAAAAAGGTATTTAGTTTTGTGTTTGTATTTTAATGACTGTGAGTCAATAAAAAAGTATTCGATACTTTATTAATATGATACGAGCACACAGAATAAAAAAATTCCTCTGAGATCAACGTAAAATCACATAAATAATATGTTTTTGGAATCTCTGAAACTGAATCCAGAGTCCTTGTAGCCCCATCACGTTAAAAGTTTTATTGAATGGTACGCATGCAGACATACAATTCTGAAGCACTAAAGCATGGCTGCTAATGTGTGTATTGTTCTTATTTTTCTGAAAATTCAGATTTGAGGAAGTCTAAAAGGATTCCAGATATCCTTTCAACGATCCCAAAAACATTTCACTCGTGTGATTTCACGCTGAGCTCCGAGAAGTTTTTTTTTATCTGTGTGCCTATGATATTATGACAAAAAATAAACGTAAGTTTTATATTAACTAACTCTGTAAACAGTTATTTCATATTATTATTTAACGCTATTTTTGAAATATTATCACCTGGAACAGTAATTCAAGAAACCACTAAAAAAGTTGCATTTCGAAATAGCACTACGAAAAGACCTACTTCAGGCACACTCTAAGATGGATAGTATAGTGGGATGTATTTAACAAAAAAGTATGGTCATTTTTCGAAAATTTCTTATAACACAAAAAAAAATTTAAGTTGTAGTTAAGTAGTTTTAGAACAAATTAAATAAGTTTAACACTTCAAATTATGCTAGCTAACGGCCCCAAAAAAATGGTTACGATAGTCAAAAATAGTTTTTTTCATCTAGAAAAAAACTGGAGAGAGGGACAAAAAAGTTACAACGAAAGAAGATGCGTAACGTCAAGAAGAAGAAAATGAGCTCTAGTGAGATAAAATTATTCCAGCCATTTTTTCGCAATTTGCAGAAAAACTGCTACGTTAAACCGTTTTTGAAAAATCCATAACTCTCGTTCCTTTAAATATAAGGACATAAATACAAGGTTAATCTTGTATCCCTTAGCATCCACACCATAGTTTAAGAATATCGTTTGTCAACTTTTTGTAAAACCACTGCAAGAAGCAAAAAGTTGTTCCTCCACAAAAAAGTTGGACGTGGCTGGTTTATCAACAAATTGCCATTTTTCAAACAGCATTGCATTCATTGAGAGTTACTCTACAACCTACCAAAACGTTCCACCGTTTGACATTTCGCAAGTATGCGAAAAATCGATGTCAAAAAACCGCGATTTTCCATGGGTGCGCTTGAGGCCGCACTCCCCTCTCCGGAACATGGCTCCAGAGTTTCCGAGCAGCCATGTTTGTAATGAAAATGCTCATCAAAACTAACAATAATTTGGAAACCATGTAAAATAAATTGACGATTTTTTAAATCATGAGGTAGCTTTCAATAACATAAGGTTGCGCATATTTAAAGCTTTACAAATATTCAAAGGCCCTGTAGAATAAATGTCAATAATTTTTACAACTTACTGTTGCTATTTCTTCTTTCTGCATGTGCCAAATCTGCAAGATACGGTTTCTATTAGTTAAACTACATCTAAGTGACAACTACAGTCATTAAAAATTCTTGTAAACAATTTATTTATGACAATAAAAACGTACTTCTTTTCAATATGGCTTAAAATGTTTAGGTATACGTACAACTATAGGAAGTCACAATAAAAATTATAAATTTTACTATTTTTGTTATTATTATTATTACCTTTATTGTTCCATAATAATAACATACTTGACTGTAAAATATTTATCGAGTCAAAGTGTGTAACTGTAACGTACACGGCCTTTTCTATACTTCATGGCGCAGAGAACCATGCTTAAATATTAAAACGCATCAGGTGAGATTGAATGATAAGATCACTTCTATGAAAGTACATTAATCGAAGGCAGATTTTATAGCTCAAACAATTTATTCAGCCGTTGAGCAATACACACAATAAGAAAATAAGGGCAAGCACGTATTAGAGTATGATGATTCTCGTATTGGTAATGATGAAAATACAAGAGCAGAGAAATATTGTGCAGAAGAGAACGAAGTAGAGATAATAGAGGCATTAGTTTGCGATGAAAATGAGTAAGAGATGTAGTTAAATATGAAAGAAAACCATTAAAGCTAAATTTTTGTCACAATAATAAAAATAATAGTTCAATAATTTATTTTCAATAAGAGCTGTAAGAAATCTCTTGAGCTATAAAATTTGCCATCGATTTTTGAACTTTAATAAAAGTAATCGCGTCATTCAATACCACCTGATGCATTTTAATATTTGAGTACGATTCCCTGTGCCATGAAGTACTTAAGTGCGTACAGAAAAAGCCGTATAATTCACAGTCACACATTTTTGACTCGATAAATATTTAACAGTAATGTATGCTATTATTAAGGACCAATAAAGGTAATAATTATAATAACAAAGATAATACAATTTATAATTTGTACTGTGAGTGACTTATTATAATTGTACGTATACTTAAATGTTTTCAGCTGTCTTGAAAAAAATACGTAATTATTGTTATAAATGAATTGTTTGCAAGTATTTTCAATGACTGTAGTTGTCTTTAAGTGTAGTTTAATTAATAAAAACCGTATCTTGCAGTTTTGGCACATACAAAAAGAAAAAATAGCAACAGTAAGTTGTAAAATTTATTAACATTCATTCTACAGGCCCTCCAAATATTTGTAAAGTTGTAAATATGCGCATGCTGCTATTATTAAAAGCTACACCATGATTTGAAAAATCATCAATTCATTTTACGTGGTTCCCAAATTATTGTTAGTTTTGATGCGCATTTTCATTACAAACATGGCTTCTCGGAAACCCTCGAGCCATGTTCCGGAGGGGGAAGTGTGGCCTACGGCACATCCGTGGAAAATCGCTGTTTCTTGACATCGATTTTTTGCATACTTGTGGAATGTCAAACAGAGAAGCGTTTTGGTAGGTTGTAGAGTAACTCTCGATGTATGCAATGCCGTTTGAAAATTGGCAATTTATTGATAAACCAGCCACGTTCATCTTTTTTGCAGAGGGACAATTTTTTGCTTTTTGCAGTGGTGTTGCAAAAAGTTGACAACCGATCTTCTCAAACTATGATGTGGATGTTAAGGGATAGAAGATCTACCTTGTATTTGTGTCCTCATATTAAAAGGAACGAAAGTTATAAATTTTTCGTATTGTATTAGATATATATAGTATATTATAGATTTCGAACGTAGCAGTTTTTTTGCAAATTGAGAAAAAACGGCGAAAACAATTTTAACTCACTGGAGCTCATTTTTTTCTTCTTGAAGTTACGCAACGTCTACCTTTGTAACTTTTTGTCCCACTCTTCAGCTTTTTTCTAGATGAGAAAAGTTATTGTAGGCCATCGTTACTATTTTTGTTGGCCGTTAGCTGACTTGATTTCGAGTCTAAAACGATTGAGATTTATTCTGAAACTGGTGAACTACCACCTAGATGTTTGTTACATTAAGAGAAATTTTTCGAATCAAAAACCTAAACCTATTTTACAATTGTTTCGTGGAGCTTAAACTACCCCCCCCCCTTACCAAAGTAGCTTCACTAGGAACAAATCAGGTCTCATGAGCCTCACGGCTTTCTTAGCAGTATTTTGAAACCTCATTTATTAATGTTACTTCGAAACACTACTTTTCTTAGCACTACTTTGCAACGCATTTTTTTAGCACTATTTTGAAACATAACCATTGTTAGAGCTTTTCTAAAATAGAATCTTCTTCCACGCAAGTTTTTTTTTTTTTTTTTTTGGAGTGGGGAGGGGAAAATCTTCATGGACACCCCTGCTAATTCGGTGGTAGTGTCGGATTCATCTAGTGTGCCTACCAACCAAAAACTAACCTCCCCGCATGGGACAGTTCCGTAAGGACCACTCCCCTGGAAAACAAAAGGTCATAGGAGAAGAAAGAAGAAGAAAAATAACGGAGAGTTTCGGAGGCCAGCTCGCTCTCAGAGCAATGTGAGGAGGGGCACTTACGCATCTGGGTAAAGCTCAAATCTTGGCTTGCGCCGGAATAGAGTGAGAGAAGCTTAAATTTAATGTTATTGTGTGTGTGTGTGTGTGTGTGTGTGTGTGTGTGTGTGTGTGTGTATAGATGTGTGAGTCCACTGGGTATTGTGTACTTGGAGCGTACTTCTGATTAGTGTAAGTGTTGTATAGGGTTGAAGCCGTAAAAAATACGGTGGATAGAAGGGTGCTCCTGAAGGGAGCGTACGGATTGAAGTCGCGTTTGTTTTAGCGATATCATGGAGAGGCATTCAATGATAGCAGGGGTGATTGAAGACCTAGAGTATATTGAGGGTCTTTGGGGTTCCATGATAGAGTGCATGGACGTCGTATAAGGTCGAAGCGCGCGGGTTGAAGGTCCGCGAGTGCGGTGATGGTAGGGTTTGGGTGGTCCGTAATGGAGGCGTGGATTTTAGACGCAAGGATGGAGCATGCTCGTATTGGAGGGACGATGTTGAACTTCTTGATAATCTGGGTATTCCTGATGTACTACAAAATATTCAGGACCAACCTCAGCACCTTCATGAAAGGGCCCTGGATGCTGTGTAGTCGGTTTCCCTTTGCAGCGCCCCACGGTGGTATCGCGTAGGTGCTAATGATCTTGATAATGGCGTTGAGGGTACACAGCTTGGTCTTCTGGGAGACTGCTTTGTTATTAAAGAAGGGATTTAGTTGCACGAAGGTACCGTATGCCTTACCGCAGGTGCTGTTGATGTGCTGAACAAATGTGAGCCGACGGTCTAGCGTTACGCCTAGGTACTTGGCGGAGTAGCTCCAGTCGATTTCTACTCCGTGGATCTTTATGTTCTATAGTTTCTTACTTGAATTTTTCCAAGAGACGAGCATGGCTATAGTCTTTCCCTCATTAACGACCAGTTTCCAAAGACTATACCTGTTATGGAGAGTGACGATATGCTCGTTTAGAAAGGTGCACTGAGAGTGTTGTTTTGACGTGCAGCTGACCACGACGTCGTCTGCATAGACGTGCGTGTTGATGTCTTCGCGCTTGGACAGGTCGTGGCAAAAAATGTTGAAAAGGGTGGGTGAGAGTTTATAGCCTTGGGGGACTCCGAAGGTTATCGGGTGGGGGTCAGAGAGGTAGTCGCCTTCTTTAACGCGGATGAATCTGTTTGATAGGTGGGATTTGATAGTGCTGATGAGGTAGTGCGGAAAACCTAACTAAATTAGCTTGTACAAGAGGCCTTCGTGCCAAACTCTGTCGAAGACCTGCTGTACATCTAGGAAAGCTATCGTAGTGAAGTTTTTGTGGATGAGGCTATCGGAGACCGTCTTCGGTGACTCTCAGAAGCGGGTGTACGGCCAAATATCTGGCTCTAAAACGGTACTGAACGTCTGGAAGAATGTTACTTTCCGTGGCGTGCTCGTTAAGGTGGGTTAGAACGACGCTTTTGGTGATTTTACTCAGTGATGTTGCAAATTGCCGTGATGAATTTTTGAAGGAGGATTTTCAGGACGCTTTTGAAAATGCCATCTGTGCCAGGGGCTTTCCGAGTTTTTAGGGAGCGGATGATGCCTCTGATTTCGAAGGGTGTACAGCATTCGAAATCAGATTATCTGGATTGTCAAGGATCTGTTGCTGCACCGTGTGATTGATTTTCGCGTGTCCCTGCGCTAGTTCTTCAGCGATAAGGTTGGGGGAGTATCGATTTTGCAACGAATCTGCAAAGATCTCTGCTTTGTCTAAATCTAGCGTGTAGAGTTTGTTCCCTTATTGAAGGGGGGGGAGGTAAGGCCGTTTGTTACGGAGTTTTTGACGACCTTCTAAGCATTTCCTGGAACCCTGCCTTGGCTATGAATTTGTTTAATTCCTTGTTTCGGAATTCGAAGACTTGAGATTTGACTTCCCTTTCAAGAGAGTTAAGGTGAACTTTTAGTTCAAGGGCTCTCCGTTTTTTCCAGAGTTTCTGGACTCTTTTCTTCTCCTTGATGAGACGCAGGAGGTCGTGGAAAAATTTAATTTAATGTTGGGGAGCTGTAGTTGTTGTAATGGCGTCTTGTGTGCACCTGTTGAGTTAGTCTGTGAATTCGTCAACTGATATGTCGAGTTCCGTTTGGGACCTCATGGGATGACATTTACATGGGAAGGATTCAAGGTTATACGCAAGGTGGACCAAGTCAATGCGGCTGGTGGTAATGGGTATGGTGAGAAGAGATCTAGAAATCTCTAGGTAGACTGGGTTATGGTTGCAAGGGAGGTCTAGGGAGGTACGTGGTTCCGTAGGCATGGCCAAGTTTTTCGTCAGGAATATGTCCAAGATATCTGGATCTTGGTCTGGTGAGCTGGGACAGTGAGTCAGTTCACTTCGAACCTGAAAAGTTGATGTTGAGGTTGCGCAAGTGTTTGAGGAGGGAACGACCCTTAGGATTTTTGTGTTTGCATCCCCACGATTTGTGCTTGGCGTTCAAATTACCAGCAACTATCGTAGGGATGTTTGAGTCAAACAGCGAGGTTATGCATTGGAGGTTTGGATCATCCGTTGGAGGAGAATAGAGGGAGATGGTTTTGATGAAGGCAGATGTGGTAGTGTGTACTTCAACTCCGACTGCCTTGCAGTTGGCAGCGTTCGTACTTATGACTCGATGGTGGAGGCCCTTGCGTACAAGGATAGCCACTCCGCCATAGGATTTTTCGTGTCTATCACGTCCATGTACCGTGTAATTTGGTATGTAGAGTGTTTTTGTGTTGTCTACGTGTGTTTCTGTGATTTATGCAATATCAATGTCTTTTGTATGGAGTATGTGTGTAAGTTTAGTCGTTTTATGTGTGATGCTGTTCGCGTTCCAGTTGAGTAGCATGAAGTTTTTGTCTAGCGTGCTGCTGTTCTGTTGCCCTCGAGACCAGCCACTCTTTGGCTGAGGCGAGTCAGCAGGGTCATTATTGAGCGGAGGATTGTCCTGGTGGTGGGGGGTGTGTTGAGCAAATGAGTCAGGGGTTGAGCTCCTGTTCAGTCTTGTTGAGAGAATGCCAAATGCACGTATGACATCCACGGGCGAATGGTGTTCGAGCCTTGGGCTGTTGTCCAAGGGGCGGCTTTCCTAAAAGGGGAAGAAGGGGCAGTACTTATCTTGGAAGGGTGAACTCCTTTTTGGGGGATTTTAGGACAACCCTGTAGAAGGCGCGGTGCTCGCCATTTCAGTTTGCACAGCGAGCGTTGACTTTATCCTTGTCTTTTTTTGGACGGGTTGCGGTGGCGTGGTTTGAGCTACAAAAACCACAAACAATGGCCGCATGGCAGTAGGCCACCGTGTGAGTAAACTTTTGGCAGCTGGTAGTTGGCCGCAGAATTTTCCCCGTCAAGATCACGCGTGTTCCGGTTTTTTCTGTGGTGGCTTTACAATTGGGAAATTCACAGAGGTGTTTACCGTTTTTGGTAGCGAAGGGAATTGCTCATTTTCCACAGTGAAAGAATTTTTGAGGTGCAGGGGGTCACGATTTCGTAATGACTGATTGATAAGGCCCAAGCCTTTTAGAAGCGGAATTTTTGCAGTGAGGGGGTACTTTGCAGAGAGTGCTGCAATGGTTGCGTCTTTCTTCACGTTGGAGCGCTTTAGCACGTTAAGTTGCTGGATGGAATTTTCCAGCTGATCAGAGTACTTACTCACTATTTTCTCCAGGTACTCGATCCTTCTTTTCTGATTGTCGAGTTCCTTGGCGATTTCAGGAGGCACAGCTGTATCGTGGGAGAACAGGCTGCGTTCCCGCTGAGAGTTGCGTCAGTTAACGCAAGGGTCTCGACTCTTTAGCTCGAGGGATTGTTGGTCCATTGGCCGGCTGTCTGTCATGTTAGACATTGTGGGGAACTGTATACTATTTTTACCTGCACTAGCTCTATCACTTGCACTATTGTGCATGAAAATCTCGGAAGATGAGGAGTCTGCTTCTTCCAACAGCGCGTCAAAGGAATTAGTCACAATGACATTGAATTGTGGATTATCGACAGTGTTTATTGTTTGGCTGCGCCCTAGTGAAGAGCCAGCCATTTGGACCACCCCTGAGGGCAGTGTACGTGGGTGTAGTATTCAGCGAAAACACAGTCGCACGGTGCGACTTAGTCGTGTTTGCGGAAAAAGAAATAGAGGTAGCCCTAAAAAGAGGCGTGTAGAGAGAACTCAAGTCTAAGTGAGAGCTATGCGTAACGGGTGTGCGCAGAAAGCGTGCGTTCAGTATGAGTGCTTGCGCGAAACTCTTCCTTGCAAGTGAAAATATATACATTACTGTGAAAGAAATTTTTAATTCTAAAGCACAATTAAAATGTATTTTTAATCAAAACTAATAATTTTTACTGATTATTCTTATACCTACATGTAATATATAACTAATATAATGATGTTGAAATTTCTAAAATGTTACTTAAAGTACAAAATGTTTTTGCAAATCTAAGCATATTTTAAATTTACGGAAAATTTTTACGTTAGTATTTTTGGTACAATTACTTATAAACAATTTAAAAGTATTTACTATAATAATCACGAACAATCTCAAAAATCAAAGCGTTTTGAAAAATTAACATACATTTTGAATCCAAATAAGAAATAATTATTATTTTTGATTAGGAACTGTAGTACTATAGAATAAAATCTAATTTTTAAACAGATTTTTAATTTTACTTCGCATTTCTGTTTATTCTTTAACCTTGCGCAAAAAAGCATAGACATACAGCAATCCAACTGATTTTTAGTAGAAAATAGCTAACAAAATATCTTCTTCAGCAATCAAGTAGAAATAATTTACTTCCTACGGCAAGCAGGCACTGGCAATTAGAAAACTTAATTTTCTCATAGTACTGATTATATTAATAAAATGTACTCTTAGGCGAGAAAGTATCGACCATCAGAAACGTAAAAAGTGTTTGTATTATTTACTGTTTATCTGTATCCATAGGTGTGCAAGCAACTGGGATAAAACAACTTGACTGAATTTTGAAATTAATTGTTAGTAAAGTGTTTACTTAGGAGAGCAAGCATCAGTGATAAGAATCTCAACTAATTGATAATATTATTTAATATCAAAGTAGTTTTTTAGGCAAATAAGCATCGCTAGTAAGAGATCTAACTTAATTTTGGTACTATTGATTAATAAAATATTTTCTTAGGTAAATAAACATTGGCAACAAGGAATCCAGCTTAATTTTAGTATTATTTATTTGTAAAATATTTTCTTGAGCGAGAAAGCACTGGTGATCAAGTCCTACTATTTTTTAGTATTCATTACAAATAAAAGTTTCTTTTAGCTGATACAAAATCAAAAATTAGAAACCTAAATGTTTTGAAGTATCATTTATGTATAATCTGTTTCTATAGGCATGTAAGCATAAGAGATAAAAAGCTCAACTGAATTTTAACATTAATCATTAGTAAAACGATTCCTTTCGAGAGCTAGTGTTGGTGATTAGAAACACAATTGTTTCTTAGTATTGTTAAGTACTAAAATATTTTCTTAGGCAAGTAAGCATCGGTGATAAGAAGCCCAACCATTTTTGAGTATGCATGATAAAAAAAGGAGCTCTTAGTTGGAAAAACATTGGGGATAAGAAACTTGACTGAACATTAACTCTTATTTTTAATTAAATGTTTCCATTAGCAAGCAAGCATTGGTCACTAGAAACTGAACGATGCCTTCGTAAAACTAACTCATCAAAATACTATAACCGTAAAAAAACATCGATTGACATTCTTAATGTTTTTTAAAATCATATACTAAAAAATATGCCTATCAAAGAGCGAATATGGGCAAATAGCATACAATATTTTTATGATTAATTATACTTAATTATAGTGGGATACCTCACAGCCGATGCGTGCGTGCCTAATGGAACAATTTTTAATGACTCATACTTCATTACGTTTAGATTTTTAGTTGCCAATACTATCTTGCTTATGGGAATATTTTATTAATAATTAATACTCAAAAATACTTTGGTTTGTAATTGTTCCGTTTGGGACCTCATGGGATGACATTTACATGGGAAGGTGTGGATGTTAAGGGATAGAAGATCTACCTTGTATTTGTGTCCTCATATTAAAAGGAACGAAAGTTATAAATTTTTCGTATTGTATTAGATATATATAGTATATTATAGATTTCGAACGTAGCAGTTTTTTTGCAAATTGAGAAAAAACGGCGAAAACAATTTTAACTCACTGGAGCTCATTTTTTTCTTCTTGAAGTTACGCAACGTCTACCTTTGTAACTTTTTGTCCCACTCTTCAGCTTTTTTCNCGCCGCTTACTTCTATACACGACGGGTGCTAGTTTTTGTTGGCCCGCATCAAGCAATGGAGTGCCACCCACGGAAGCAGCAAAAAGCGAAGAACAAGGAGCACAAGCAGAGCCGGCTCATGCATCCACACTAATGAAGACATGGGGCACTAGTCCCCCGTCCACACCGTTGCAGATAACCCGGGTGAGGTTTTCGCTAGTTTCTCTATACCAGGCGCCTCCCTGGGTAGCGGATAGGGGCATCCTCTTAAAATATGAGGTGACGATGGGCAGCTGGGGTGGCTCTCTGTGGTGGTGGTCGGGGGCGTGGATCGGGAGACGTGTGTGGCGTTGGCGTGTGTATCTGTGATGGTGTAGACGGGGGACTAGTGCCACATGTCTCCATTACACTTCTTACACTTATTACTCAACGCCAGGGCTGTCTCCGTGGGTGGGACTGAGTGAGAGTGGCAACTCCCGGCCGGCCCAAGCAAGTAGCGGTTTTTTCTGGTAACAGAGAGGGCTGCTGCCCTGGTTTTAACCCTTTCCGAATACTTATTTCTAGAAAAAAAGGGTAGTGCTGGCCCTCGCGGTCAGTACGATATTAAAAAAGATGCCAATATGAAAAACGTGGATGCAAAACAAGTACCCCAGGCAGTAACCTCTCTGAGGGAATCCGCCGGCAGTTCCGATCCGGTGAAAGCCCGGGTAACTGACGCAGGCCCCATGGATTCTGGCGGGGGCCACAAAGACGTGTCTCATGGCCAACAGGGACTGCTCAATGTTTCATGGCCTTTCCTTACTGACAAAGGACGACGAGGAAGCCTGTCGAGTATAGGCACAAACGACACCGAGATTAGCAACGTGTCGGTATTTAGCCACCAGACCCAGGAAGAGCTTGCTTTTTTAGAAGAAAGTGTCACTAGGCTCGGAGTAAAGCGACAGCAAGTTGCCGATAAAGTTCAATCAGCAACGAATGACATTATAGAGACGCTACAACTGATTAATGATAAGTACGGCAACACAGCGAACGCTGTTAAAAATGGGCTCAAAGCGGAGCTTAAGCATCTTCAAGAGGCAAAGGTGCTAAGAAAAGGCTGTCTTATTTAAAAAGATTCGTATACCAACGCTTGGAAGTTGTCATTTGAATCCCTGCAGTGGAGGGAAAAAAGGCAAGATAGTTTCCAACGGCATGTACAGAAACGAACCCTGAACACTGCCTTAAAGGAAATAGAACGAAGTAAGAAAAACAGGAGCCCTACGGACAGCCCTGAGAAACGCCAGCAGGCTATGTCTTCAAAGAAAAAGAAAACATGCAGTGGCAAACAAAAAGAAATTCCACTGAATGACAAAACAAGCCGGAAGAAAAGAGTGGACGCCACAACAACAGAAGTAGTGAAGGTGGCTGAAGGACAGACCTTTGCAACGTTGCTGAAGGCTATGAAGGCAAACTTTGACCCCGATAAGGCTAAAGTGGTAGTCCAAAGTGTTGTCACCACAAAAAAAGGAGACATACTTATTAAAGCCAAAGGTGTAGAGATTGCTGCTGCATTCTCACAGCAAATTAAAAAGTCGGTAGCCGGACAGGGTACTGTCAACTTAAGCGACAAAAAAGTGACATTAGAGGTCTGAGACCTGGATGCCATTGTAAAGGAAGATGAGGTCAAAGAGACCCTCGCTAGGTCTTTTGGACATCAGAGCCAGGAGCTAGTAGTTGCTCTCTTGAAGCCAAATGCCAGAGGACAGAGGCTGGCTTTAATAAAGGTTGACGAAGCATCTGCCAGACACGTAGAACAGGAAGGCAGGTTACGAGTTGGCTTTGTAAGCTGCCGAATTCAAAGAAGAATCAAAGTAACAAGATGTTACTAATGCCTGGGATATGGACACGTCTCGGGCAACTGTGAGAACAAAAACAGATCCAAGCTGTGCTTCCGGAGTGGAAGCTCAAACCACCGGAAGAAAGAGTGTCCAGGCCCAGCACGGTGCTTCCTTTGCCCAACAACGGACAACAAGCACGAAGCAGGCAGAGGGAGCTGCCCTTAACTTAGAAAAGCCCTAAAAGAGGCCAGGGATAAGGCCTAAGCAGGATTAGAATAAGGCCAGATGGCCTGGAGTTGAAAGACAGGCTCATGTGGACCCACGCTGCGCTGGGTACTTTTTACCTATCAGCAAGGGAAAGCATTAAGCTTATAGTGGTGCTGCCTAAATAGACGGCCTACTATGGAGCACTAGACAAGGTGCTGGTCCTCAGGGACCCCGAGTCATTTTTTAAGACTCGAGAGCATCAGCACCTCTAGCAAATGGTGGCGAGCTAGCTCGTTAATACTGTGAGACGCGATGGTCTCCCTGGTGGCTCCACCCTGAAGTAATGCTAACGCGGTTTCGGGGTGGATCAAAATCCACGCGGCATGGGGGGGGGGTTTTAGTGGGTATGGGTGGTCTAATAAAAAAAATCCACCGAGTCCCACACTACCGCTGTCCCTGCGGTGTGCCTCAATGCATTTCCCCTCCCTCCACAAAAAAAAAAAAAAAAAAAAAAAAAAAAAAAAAAAAAAAAAAAAAAAAAAAAAAAAAAAAAA
>NW_019384260.1:782234-812649 GCF_000648655.2 Copidosoma floridanum | reverse complement strand
TACTACTACTACTACTACTACTACTACTACTACTACTACTAAAAAAAAAAAAAAAAAAAAAAAAAAAAAAAAAAAAAAAAAAAAAAAAAAAACTACTACTACTACTACTACTACTACTACTACTAATAAGACATCGATGCAAAACTTGTACCCCAGGCAGTAACCTCTCTAAGAAAATCCGCCAGCAGTTCCAATCCAGTGAAAGCCCGGGTGACTGTCGCAGGCCCCACGGATTCTGGGAGGGGCAACAAAGACGTATCTCATGGCCAACAGGGACTGCTGAATGTTCCATGGCCCTTTTTCACAGATAAAAGATGAAGAGAAAGCTTGTTAAGCATAGGCACCAACGACACCGAAGACAGCAACGTATAAGTATTTACCAACCAGACCCAGGAGCAGGTTACCTCTTTAGAAATAAAAGGTGCTAAGCTCAGATTCAAGTGACAGCAAGTGATTCATAAAGTATTATCAGCAAAAAAAGATTTAACAGAGACGCTACTAGCAATTAATAATAATTATGGTAATACAACAAATGCTGTCAAGAATAGGCTTAAAGCCGGGCTTCAACACCTTGAAAAGGCAGAGGTGATAAGAAAATACTTTTTTTTGAAGAAGAAGTGCTTGCAAACTCTTGGGAAGCGTTATTAAAGTCTCTAAAGTGGATGGAACAAAAGCAAAATAATTTTCTAACGGCATGTGCAGTAAGAAACCCTGAACACTACCCTAAAGAAAATAAAACGAAGTAGAAGGAGCAGGAGCCCTTTGGACAGCCCTGAGAACCGCCAGCAAACGATATCTTGAAAAAAAAAAAGAACAGACAGTGGCAAACAGAAAGAGATTCTTCCGAATGACAAAACAAGCCATAAAAAAAGTGGACGCGACAACAACAGTAGTAGTAAAGATGGCCGAAGGGCAGACTTTTGCAAACGTGCTAAAGACGATAAAGGTTAACTTCGACCTTGATAAGACTAATGTGGCAGTCCAGAGTGTTGTCGCAGCAAAAAAAGGAGACATACTTATTAAGACCAAAGGTATAGAGAATGCTACTGCATTCTCACATCAAATTGGAAAGTCGGTAGCTGGATAAGGTATTGTCAAAATGAGACACTAAAAAGTGAAACTAGAGGTCCACGACCCGAATTGTAGAGATAAATAAGATAATAGAGGCTTTTGCTAAGACTTTTAGACTCAGGAGACAGAAACCAGAAGTATCTTTCTTGAAACTCTATGCCGAAGGACAGATGCTGGCGATGATAAATGTGTATGAAACAACTGCCAAACAAGTAGAAGAGGAAGGCATGTTACGAGTTAGCTTTGTAAACTGCCAAATTCAAAGAAAAATTGAAGTAACAAAATATTACAAATGCTTGGGATATGGACACGTCTTAGGCAACTGTAAGAACGAAAACAGATCTAAGCTGTTCTTCTGGTGTGGAAGCTCAAACCACCGGAAAAAAAAGTATCCAGGCCCAGCACGGTGCTTTCTTTGCCTAACGATGGACAACAAGCACGAAGCAGGCAGCGGGAGCTGCCCATTATTTAAAAAAGCCCTAGAAGAGACCAGAAGACAGGTCTAAGTGGTCAGCTAGGTAAGTGTTCTACTGTAAAGTGCTAGAAAGGGTGCTGGTTCTCAGAGACCCTAAGTCCTTCTCAGGACTCAAGGGGATAAGTGCCTCGAGCAAACGATGGTGAGTTAGCTCGTTAATTCTGTGAGATGCGATGGTCTCCCTAGTAGCTCTACCCTGAAGTAATGCTAATGTGGTTTTGGGGTGGATCAAAAGCCATGCGGCAGGGGGGAGGGGCTAAGTGGGTCTAGGTGGTCTAATAAAAAAAATTCACCGAGCCTTACACTACTGCTGTCCTTGTGGTGTGGCTTAATAGATTTTTTGTGCCTCCACAAAAAAAATACCTTTAACTAATATTAGCACTACCACTAGTACTACAACTAGCACTACTGCTACCACTACCACTACCACTACCCCCGGGTGGGGTTTTCGCTAGTTTCTCCATACCGGGCGCTTCCCCGGGTGGCAGACAGGAGCATCCTCTAAAGACATGAGGTGACGATGGGCAGCTGGGGTTGCTCTCTGTGGTAGTGGTGGGGGGCGTGTGTCGGGGGGCGTATATGGTGTTGGCAAGTGTATCTGCGGCAGTGTGGACGGGGGACTAGTGCTCCATGTCTCCGTTGGTGTGGATGCATGGGTCAGCTCTGCTTGTGCTCCTTGTTCTTCGCTTTTTGTTGCTGCTGTGGGTGGCACTCAATTGCTTGATGTGGGCCAACAAAAACAAGCATCCGTCGTGTATAGAAGTAAGCGGTGGTGAAAACCTTCTTCTCAGATACATGCACCACATTCTCACTAAACAAACACAGGGATACTTACGGATTGTTCCGAGTTGCGTGTGGTGGATCCTTTCCTGGGCTTGCGTTAGAATGGCGGTGGGTGAAGCCGGACAATGAGGCCCAGGTAAGTCTGGGTAACCACATCTGATATGGCTGTACGCTTCATGAACAAATAAGACGTGGTGGACCGACTAATCTAAGCTTACTACCACTGAGGAGGCTATATGGCGGCACCTGAGTGCCTTACGCCAGCCCGTTTTGTCAGGTTGTCTGCGCGGTCGTGGGACTGTACGCCTGCCGCTCGTCTTACTGGGATGACTGTTGTGTACCAACATATAAATACATTACACACGATCACTATTTTTAAACTTGTTACTCAACGCTAGGGCAGTCTTTACGGGTGGGACTGAGGGAGAGTGGTGACTCCCGGCTGGCCTGAGCAAGTAGCGGTCCTCTTTGGTAACAAATAGGGCCTCTGCCCTGGTTTCAACCCTTTTCAAATACTTATTCTTAGAAAAAAGGGTACTGATGGATTTCGCTGGTCAGTGCGACACTCAAAAAAATGCCAAAATGAGAAACGGCTATTCAATTGGCGAAAAATCAAATAATCAATCTCGGCTCTTTTTAAAAAATCCAATAATATACCTTTAGAGGCTACATGCAAATCTTCAAAATTATAATCAAACTTATGATTGAATTCTAACAGATGAGATGCATAATTTGATTTTTTTGTACCACCGACAAACGCCTTCCTATGTTCTTCCAAACACTTATCAAAATACCTGCCAGTTTGTCCTATGTACACTTTGTCACAAGACCCACATTGCAAACTATGTACACCTGACTTCTGAGACTTTAGTGTTTCACTTTTATTATTTTTTATTAATTTTTGTAAGCTTTGTTGCTACTTTGTGCCTACGTGTTGTACTTTGCGGGTGCGGGCGCAAATTATCCCTTGGGCTGCAATTCAGCCCAATTCAGTTGATTTATTCTAAGTTTTCAGAGCATGAATCAATGAAATCGATCTGTACAAAAGTGGATGATGTAAGATTTACTCTTTTAAAAGACAGAATCGTATAATTCCATCTTTACTTAAAAGCGAAATACTGATTTCTATTTGGTCAAGGTAAAGAACTGAAAATCACTCTGTCAAACGATGGATTGATATATTTTAATGTTCGCGCAATAGCGAAGTCCTGTTTTTTTCCATTAAAAAGGCAAAGTCAGCAATTTGCTTTTTAAAGATCAGACCATGAACTAAAATATATAGAAAAGAGTAAAAAAGTGTATTTAACTTTATAAAAATATCAAACTAAAATTTTTTTTTAAAACTAAAGTTCAATGAATTAGATACTCTATAACTTGATTTAATGATTTCAAGTGTTTACTCACTGTAATTCATTAGTTCAATAAAGATATACGCATTATTCGAGAGTACTGCAGTAGTTAGAGCAACCGCTATAATACCCTCATTTACCCCTAGGTGCATGAATTTTCTAGCTTATACGAGTAACTCTGCAGTACAAACTTGTAAAACTTACAAACTGAGTACTCTTATTCATGTACTTAACAATTTCTATTGCAATAGCGTAGGTTACAAAGTAACAAATATTCCTAATGAAAAAATTGACGTGAATTTTCTACTAAGTAATTTTGCAGTTATAGTGTTAAATATCTTTTGAGAGGTCGCGCAACACATAACTTACTCCCGAATATATACAAACACTAGTATTATGATGGATAAGACAATTTTTCATTTATTATTATATATAGACGCGTAATAAACAGTAGAACAATTTTTCTCTACAGCTCATTTCGTCTTAGTTTTTATTTCAAAATAGGGAGCTGGATTGAGTTCGTAATTTGGATTAAATCGTATTTATAAATCATCTACAAAAATTACAGTTCTGTTAAGAGCCCTCATTTCAATGAATGTCATTTAGGATAAATTTTTAATGCGGCCACATTTGCTAAGTTCCGTAATGCATTGGCCTCAATCCTGAAAAATGCAGTAAGAAAATCTGTTGATGTGACAAGTTATTGAGTTTATATGACAACTACATAAGAAATAAACCATAAAAAAAAAATTTACTGTTAAACAGCACTGATGAAGGTGGCTTCTTATCACTGTATGGCATACAGTTTACATGAATTTATAAAACTGAATGATTTAATGTAATAATAAAGAGATGATGTTGTATGAGAAAATGGTACTTCATGAGATAAAAACGGATAATCATAGAAAATTTACTATTCTACGATTGAGTATCATTACTAATTGTAGAATCGCACTTACGAAAGACAGTAATTTTTATGGGGTCTTATTCGATTTCAATTTTGTACAGCTTGTTATTCGCTTCGTGCAGCAATCTGAAACAACAAAACAGTAGTAATTGTTTCACTGCTTTATGCTGAAAAAAAATTTTCCATAAGAAATACATATGTTTAGTGAGTAAGTTTAGACAAAATCTTCTACTAGTAGGGGTGCATAGTTTAGTACAGAGGATATATACTTTGGACAATTTAACATAAGTTCAATGCAAATTTCTCAATAAATATCAGCTTTTTGCAATTTTCGAGACCCTTGCAGTAAATAATTGCGTCTACATCATAACTTATTTCGAATCCGTACAAAAACTATTCCTTTTTTTTGAGTCTAGACAAAGATTCTGCCCTTTTTTCTAAGTCTGAGCTAAAACTTTTCTCTTTTTTTTATCTTGGACAAGAACTATATCTTTTTGCATCCTAGTATGCATTATAATTAATCTGTCAAAAATAGATTTTTAATCTACTACATTGAAATTTTCAAATAATAGATCCATAATCATTTGAAAGTTTTCAATGAACGTGTTTTCATGCTTTTAACTTATTTATTTATTGACATTCTTATGACGTTTTATTGATACCCTTACAAACAGCTATTTTTGTATTGTAATTCATTGTGGATCATGCGAGTACTTATCCAAGCTCAGAAAAAAGGCATAGTCTCCGATCAAACTCCAGAAATAGTCATAGAAAAGGTCCCAGTCTTCGTCATTCTTCCACCGTTCTTCCTACAAAATAACAACTCATTTCTTCAAAATCTTGGTAATTTTGACTGGATTTAAATCTGTTACTTTTCTATCGGTAACCTAATAAAAAGCTTGAAAAATATAATACAACTCGATAACGTACTTTTTTTTTTAATTAAAAAAAAAATTTAAGTTGAAACTTGTAAATTTATTAAGCTCCTTTACCTCTTATTTGGGTAACGTTTTTAAATAAAGTTAATTTTCCTGTAAATGCTGTCAAACAAATTTCAAGCAAACTTTTTACTCCTTTTGTGAGATATTGGTATGAGGCACTACATATTGTTTTTTCTGAATTTCCATGAAAACTACTAAACATGTACTTTAATATAATGTACTGTAATAATTATTCGTCGCGGTTAAACTGTGAAGCAGAATATCATATTAATTTAGCTTGTTCTTAAATTGTGGTTCTTGTCTATGCATTCAATTACTACAAAAAAAATTTTAATCCTTTATCTCTACTTACTAAGATTGAAATTTATTCCTATAAAGCTTTTTTTTTGCCATTGACTTTCGCTTTGATTAATGTACCGACATGCTTACGACAAGAGCTAAGAGTGAGAGCCGTAATGATGTTCGTAAAAAATCTTTTTTAAACAATTTTTTTCTGTTATTTTTCTGCCTAAAAATCTAAAACCAAGCGATAAAAGTGCCTTTTTGGGGACCTGTTAGTTAATTTAAAATCGTTGTTCCACCTACAGCTATTCAAGCGGAGTGGGGGTACCCTATCCAGTTCCTCCAAGAGAAAAGGTGTCACTCAACTAGCAATGCTTGTGACGTATAATTTTCATGCTATGTGTACACATTAAATACATAGATATACGTGTTCTACTGAATAGTAACTACACAGACGACGTAATTAGAGCTCGCATAACTGCAGCTTTGTGACTTGGACCAGTAGGGTCTATCGTCATGATTAGACAATGGTGCAGTCACCCTAGCTCACTAGTTGCTGTGAAAAGAGTTCACAGTACACAGATACTAAGGGCAAGGTCATTATTCATATAGGTTATAATATGCAGGATAACCTCCTAATCATCCTGGTGATGTTAATATTTGTGCTATCGGTTCCCTGGTGGTGATACAGTTTTTGCAGGACAACCTGGTCTGCTTACAGCGAATGAAATCACTAGAAATCATTGTCTTATGACATTAACTACGTTAGAGACAGTAATAGAAGGTTTACTAATAAATGAGCAGCTCACCCAGGCAGTCTTTGGATGATTTTTGTGGAAAAAAGAAATTGATTGGCCTTTGTCGTTTTTAATGTTGTTATCGTTGTTTAATGGACTGGAATTTTATTAAAGTTCAGACTTACACTCCAACAATAATGGTTAACCTAGTTTCACTTCACTACAAAAATAAGATAGTCGTTCTTGAAATAAAATATTCAATAATATGAATTTTATATTAAACAAAAAATTAGATGTTCTTGACTATACAAGGAATAGCGAAACGCTCCTTAGGCGAAGTATTTGGGTAGATTACTGAAGCTGTGCTCAAGACACCCAAGGGCCCCAAAGACGTTCTAGCCCTAAGTGACTTTTCAGGATAGGCATAGTATCTGCGACTAACTCTTCGTGACTGTATTAATGCTTAACCCTAGCTGAATTTTAAATTTTAAAATTTAAAAGTTTAAAATTCCTTTATTTATAGTTTAATTAAAGTAAAATTGGTAATGTAATTTCATTTTTGTATCCTAGCGCAAAATTAAAATCCTTTAAAGTGAAATAGATAAAATTTTTGGCTAATATAAAAATGCGCTAATTATTTTTATTATAATGAGTGAATGACATTGCAATTGAAAATAAAATTTTTTTATCAAAACAAAATTGCATAAATTTAGGAAATAAAAGAACCAAGTATACATATTTATTTAAACCTACCCCTTCATAAGTACNTTTAATTATAAGTAATTTTTTTATTAAGTTTATAATTTAATTAATTACAAATTTTCGTTGTTTTATCTTCTTAAAAATAAATAAGCCTCAGAAAATAGATACTTCAAACATATTTTCTATTATATACTTGAATTTATGATAATTAATATTTCATATCCAACATAAGGCATCTTGCCTCAGCAACAGTTATCGATACACTGAGTATACGTATCGTCATCAAACATGTATCAATCACGCAAATCGAGAGCTTCTACGCTTGCTCAATGCCTTTGCATCCCAGCGTCACGGGCGTAATTGCCAATTTACTCATATCCTAACACCGCTCCTTAAATTAAGAATTTTATCATGTTACAAATTTTAATCAATTATGTTTTTATTTTAAATCAATCTTAAATCCTTTTTAAACTTATCACATTTGATTCTCTGTATTGCCTTAGTATAAATATCTACTTCATTATCTTCTAAGTTGACTTTAACTATATTTATCCAACCGTTTGAAGAATTCTCGTTTACAGAGTAAAAATGTGTTTCAATGTATTTAAAATTTTTCGTATAGTTACCAAGCTTAGCAATACTAATCTTACTAGAGTTATGTTCAAAATTGTTTATTGGTTTATTGATAATAATTAGGAAATCTTTTAATACTTCTCTAATCTGTAAAATTTCACTTACGCTTACAGACAAGGCTACATACTCAACTGCTGTCGACGATTTTGTTATACTTCCTTGCTTCTTATATTTGCAGTATATTACAGTATTAGGTAGCATTATAAGGTAACCAGTAGTTGTTTTACTATTAACTACATTACCTGCTCAGTCTGCATCCACAGAACAAGTCAAGATATCTACTTTGAAATTTCTTTCACACGTTAACTAAATATCTTTTGTTAAATACAAATATTTTGAAATTCTTGTTGCATAATTGTAATGAGTTTAATTTAAACAGTTTTGAAGTCTACTAAAAAAGTTTATGCTATAACTAATGTCTGGTCTTGTTCCTTAGCTTATTTGTAAAAGTGTTTTTATCAAATTTCTGTTGTTTTTTAATTCAGATGCTGAGCGTGCGGGCTCACATTTCAAGATTTGCTTTATTAAAGTTTCATATAATTTTAAGTTTATTACATCATACTTTTCTGCTAAAGATTTTATATATCTTTTCTGATCTAATGTCATTATAACATTTTTACGATCCTAATCAATATTCATACCAAAATGTGTATTAATATCACCTATGTCTTTTATCCTATATTTATTTGGTTATACTCTTTTAGTTTGGTTAATTTTATTTTGACTTATACTACATATTGATGAATCATTTACAAAGACAATTACGTGAATTGAATTAAATCAATCATGTGTATAATACAAACAATAATCATTCTCACTTCTTTTGAAATTTAAATTTTTTGAATATGTATCCGAACACTCGTACTATGCTGTAGGGCTCTCTCTCAAACCATATAATGCTTTTTCAACCTGCATTCTCTACCTATTCCATCATTATAACCTTCTGGTTATTTAACATACACTTCAGATTTTACGTTCCCATTCAAAAACGCTGTTTCCACATCCATTTGATTAATGATGAGATTATTTTGCATACCACAAACCAACAAAATTTTGAGAGTTTGTTATTTTGCTACAGGTGAATATATGTCGTTTATTTTCTCTTTTCGTTGAAAACCTCGTACAACTAATCTAGCTTTATACATATTGTTTGGTTTTTTGGTGTACGGCGATTTTGAATCAATAATTTCTTTATTTTCTGTTCTACCAACTAATTTATAAGTTTTATATTTGATAATGCAATTTTTTTTCCTTGTCCATAGCTTCGTTACAATTTGCACACTCTCCATAGCTTATTGGTTCATAATAATTTTGTGAAGTGTTTGCACTAACATAATTGACGTGAATACATGATGCATAATTTTCTGGTTTATAACTTTCTGGTTCTTTACGCGTTCTACTAGACCTTCTTATTGTACTCCTATTTTAATTTGTAGTTTCATTCCTACTTACAGTTTTAATATTTTCATTAAAAACCGAATCATTATGGCTACTATCATTATCATCATTTTCTTTACTGTCTAAATTTTTATTTTTTTTACCATTAAAACCTACTTATTTAAGATTCTCCTCTACAAAATCAACATGTCTAGCAATTACAATTTTACTATAAATAAGTACTCCATAATAAACACTTTCATACCCTTTTAATATTCCTACTTCTGCCTTTTTATCCCATTTATTTTTCTGTTAAACCTCTGGCCCTTTAACAAATATTTTACTTTCATACAATTTTATATAATTTAAGTTTGGCTTGACTCCTATCATAATTTTATATGGAGTTTTCCTTTCAAAATAATCTGCTGAGGTTCTGTTTTTAAAATAAACTGCCATTTTTACTGTTTCTCGCCAAAATTTTATATCTAATTTTGTGTTAGATAATAGATACCTTGAAGTATCCATTACTAATCGATTGTATCTTTCTGCAATTCCATTTAACTCTGGCATATATGAAGGTCATAGATCTGTTAAAATACCTTTTTGTTTTGGGAATTCATAAATACTTTTGTTTAGAAATTGTTTCCCATCATCACATCCCAACTTTTTTACTTTTTTTCCTGTCAAGTTTTCTTATTTATTTATATAATCTACTAAACAATCATAAGTTTTATTCTTAAGCTTTATTATGTATGCTTCAGCAATTTTACTGTAATCGTCAACAATAATTGAAAAATATTTATCTCCATTATAACTATCTCTATAAGGCCCATTCAAATCCATATGTAAGATTTTTAAGATATCTTTTGCTGTATGTCTATCGTTATAAAATTGAATATTATGCATTTTATTTCAAATACGAGTGCCACGTTTTAAATAATTATTTTCTTAATTATTAGATAGACCTTCAACTAACTTTTCTTTACACAAATTATTAAAATAATTAAAATTAACATGGCCTAGCATTCTATGATATTTTTCTTTTTTACTCATATTATATGGTACATCGTATACCAGTTTCTCATCTACTATGCTAAATATCTTGTATATATCATTTATCTTAGTTGCTGTTGTAAGCAATTAATTTTTTTTTTATTCAAAATTTTTGCAGTATTATTTTCCGTGATAATTTTATTATAATTTGTTATTTTACCAACACTCATTAGATTTTTATTCATTTTTTTTAAATAGTAAGCGTTTTTCATATCGACTTCTTTAATCTTATCATTTGGTTTGGATAATAGATTTATATTTCCTATTATTGTAGCTTTAAAAATTTTTCCATCGCCTATTTTAATATTGACTGGATTATGTAAACAACCAGTATCCAAAATCCATTTAATTTCATTACTACAATTATTCGCTTTACGATTGGAAATATTTTGATTCTTATTAATACTTACATTGTTATATATAATTGTACAAAATAAGTATTTGTTAGTACTTTGATTTTCACTATCGCTTCTACCATAAATAACACTGTTATTTTGGTAATGGTTGCCAATGTTAATTCTGCCACTGTTGATATCCACGACGACTACGCTGTGCTCTGCCAGGGCCTCTGTTGTTGTTGTCAGAGTTTTGCTGTTGTTGGTTGCCGAACTCGTCCGCCTCCTTGATGTTAATTACTTCTTACTCTGTTTACATTTGAAATCCCAGTCCACGATCCTCTTGATGTGTTTTGTCGTTGATTATATTTGTTATTATAACATTGACTTCAAAAATATCCTGCTTAAACTACACTTATAACAGTTTTTAGTTTTTTTTCTTTTCCACTTAAAACACTCTTGAATTTCCTCTATTATCTTTATTTTTGTATGTTTGATCTTAAATCTCGTACATTTTAATTTTGTTCTTAACATAGTCAACTGTTTGTTCCTCTTCTTTTCAAACGTCTATGAAATCACCAGTATGTACTAATGCGGAACGTTATATTCTTAGTGAATAATTAACCTATTTTCGCTTATTAACCGTTGCTCCAGCATTTTGAAATTCAATAATCGTCTTTTCAAATTAACTAAAGAAATCACTAGATTTTTAAAAATGACTCAACTTAATTTTATCTAATTTATTTCTCACTCATATTTGCAATGCTGTTGATGCTCTTAAGTATAACTTGATAAATTTTTTTATAATCTTATACAAGTTCGTTTCCTCATGTATCTATTCAAATTGATTAATAGTTAATGTATAACATATGTAATTCATCGCTTTCAAGTCTTTTTCTTCCTAAGCTAATTCTGTATCGTTTTATTTTATTGTATCTTGATTAATTACATTTTTACATTTTTTCAACCTCAAATACATTAATATTTTATTTCCACAAACTATAATGTCTACCATTAAAAGTTGGTAACATGAATTTTATATTATCCACCATGTTACCTCTTTTACACACGTTTTATACTAATTTTTTTAATACTTCTCATATTTTTTTATCCATTTCTAATTTTAGTATCACTAACAAGTTATTGTCAAGTGCCTTCAAAGAGACACGTGACAAAAAAAAAAAAAAAAAACGAAACAGGCAACTCAAACCATGGACCTGGTCTACTATGTTAAAAATAAATGAGCGTTGGGAAATAGATACTTTAAACATATTTTCTATAACATACTTGATTTATTATACCTAACATTTTATATCTTACTTATATATAAAGAAAAGTCACTAAAACCGTGTAATCGGTAACCACGTAAACTACTGAACCCATTTTTCTGAAATTTTGGATACTGATTCTTAATAACTCCAGAATGGTTTTTGCATAGTTTTTTTCTTGAAAAATTTAATAATAATAGCGATAAATAAGCTGAAAGTTCTGCTAAAATAAGCTAGATTTGCGCTTTAGTTCAGTAGGATCCAGTAGGTGGCGTCGAGGTAAAATTAAAGCCACCCGCAATCAAAGATAGTAAAGAGTGGTTACAACATGTCACACCGAGTCGTCGATTACCGTAGTCGTTTATCGGCAGTATCCCAAGAACAGAATTGTTAGTCTTGCAGCTGGATATCCCAGCTACCGATGACACTCTTCTTTCATGGGCAAGCGAAATAAATTGGTTTTTACCCCAAATCGCCAAGATAATCGCGTGCCACAAAAAAATAGGCGTTCGAAACGTCAACGTTTCAGGCGTAATACCAGGAGATGTCTGGCCAAAGCTCAACCTGCTCCACCAACACTACAAGGTTGTGAGACCCTTCTTCCATCCGACCTGATGCTTCCACAGTACCTATTACTGCAAGAGGAAACCAGGAAGAAGAACCTTAAGGAGTTTGAGCAGACACATCAGCTGAAAATTTTATCAGCTTCCTCCTCAACGGTTTGTCACAACAGTATTCCAACGGAGAAGGTATTCCCCAGGTCCACTTCCATCAGTCAGCAGTTAGTGATTTGGGGAACGACCCAAAGATGAAATATTCTTCGGCCAGCAGCACGTTCTCCATTCGCAGAGACTTTGAGGGCAAAGATTAGGCAATCCCGGGTCCAGATAAGCAAGCTCTGTGATCCCCACCAACTTAGCAAAATTAAATGGCAAATATTTGCCACTTACAAAACATCTGATCCAGTGTGTCAGATCATCGATCCTCTACCAGCTCTCCATTATTAGGAATAAAAAAAAGTATCACCACCGGCCCTTTTTAGGGCCATTAATAAAGTCTGCCTTAAGTCAACGTTTATCAATCCCATCGGTCCTTTTAAAAGCCATTGAACGTTGAACTACCGTGCTAAGAAAATACTGTTTTATTGACACTGCTATTTCAGACTAATACCTTATAGCAACTTGCAACGATCTGCCCATCGAGGATATAATAAAGCCAGCCGATATTAAAGCAAAGTTAGTGATTTACTGGCAGACATCGAGAGCAGAGCTGTTTATCGTTAGTCTAGGAACTATAGCCACGGACGGCCCTCTACACTCTAACAACTTAAACCAAAAATTACTTTTTCCTCTAAGATTAGCGCTCAGCTAACTTGGCTGATCTCATCGGCCTTTTTCAGGGCCATTGAACGTTGAAAAACTTTGCCAAAAACAATATTTTTATGAGCTTTTTCAGACTAATGTTTTAAAGCAAATTACAACGATTTGTCTACCAAGTATCTATATAAAGCCATCCAATTAAAAAAAAAAAAGTCAGTCATTTACTAGCAGACATCAAGAGCAAAGCTGTTCATCACGAGTCTGGGAATTCCGGCCACTGATGACCCTCTACACTCTGAGTTTTTGAACCAAAAATTATTTTTCCTCTAAGATAAGTGCTCAGCTAATTTGGCCAATCTCATCGGACCTTGACAAAGTTTGCAAAAAACAGCCATTTCTTGGGTTCGCAAAAATGTTTAACAATGCCTTGAATTGCAAGAGGCTGAATCAGAAGGAGAACTTCTAATGCTTTAAATGTTTACAACTTTAGGCGTCGAGAAACTGATGCAGACCATTTATCAAGATTAGAACAGCATCGGCCAAATCGATGAATAAATAACCGTTTCAGTGACAGATCCACTTTCAATTACAACCCTACATTGATTACTTGAATATTCCAGCAATTCCGATTGGTAAAATGGTTTGTATTTGCACTCATTGTGGCACTAAAAAATAGAGAGATAAAGCTCCAGGACTTTCTTGTTCTGGTGGTAAAGTTTCTCTTGATCCATTGGAAAATTCTCCTAAATTGGTAAGGTGTATGTTGAGGGACCAATACCCCCTATCAAAACATTTTCTTGATGATGTCAGACGTTACAATACTTAATTTCAAATGACATAATTTGGAGGTGAAGAGATCAGAGAAGGAGACTTTATGCCAACTTTCAAAGTTCAAGGTCAAGTATACCACTTAATAGGCAGCTTACTTCTTGAATAAAACAAAAGTCTGCAGTTCTTACAAATCTATTTCATGTACGAAGCAGACCAAATTTATGTTTGGTCAGGTAATGCCCTCAAAAAAACTTTGATTAAATCATTACAAAAAATTATGCATGATTACAATATTCTTATAAGAACTCTTTAATCAAATTATGATTTTCGAACAGTAGATAAACTTGAAAACTTTAAACTGATTATTCATGCCAACCAAACCCCTGTTCGGGAGCATCGAGGGCGATGCACCCAGAGTTAACAAAGATGCTGCACTAATTGTTGACGAGGATAAAGGCCCTAGAGACATTATGCTGCATGGTCGACATGGGCAGTTGAAGCGAGTTTCTGAGCTTCACCAATTATACGACTCCTTGCAATATCCCCTTCCGTTTGTTGTTGGAGAAAATGGATATTCTATTGATATACCACTTCACAGTCTTGCAAACAAAACTGTTTCTTGCATACAATTCTACTCTTATAGGTTTATGTTGAAAAATGATCGTATAAATTATCTACTTTATAATAAGAACTTACTCAATCAATTTGTTGCTGAAATGATGGCAAAAGTGATCACAGAGCGTTTGCTTTACTTCCGAACATATCAAAACCAACTGCGTGCTGAAAATTACTTTTATCTACGAGATGCAATAAATAATGATAGTAACATTGAACCCTCCAGTATTAAATAGCCTGTAATTTTACCGTCCTTATTTACTGGCTCACCGTGATATTTGCATGAAAAACTTCAAGATGCAATGGCTTACGTTCGTGCGTTTGGGCGTCTATGTTTATTTATCACCTTTACACGTAACCCTGAGTGGTCAGAAATAAAAAAATTAATTACACAAAAATTAAAAATCTTCAGACAAGCATGACATTGTTTCAAGGATTTTTCACTTAAAATTAAGGAAATTTATAGATGTCCTCACTAAGAGAGCAATGTACGGTGAAGTTGATGCTTGGATCTATAGTGTTGAGTGGCAAAAACGAGGCTTACCTCATGTGCACATACTTTTATGGTTTAAAACAAAAGTTCAGCCGGATGAAATTGACAAGATCATTTCAGCTCAATTACCAGATTCTTAACAAGATCCCTTGTTATTTAATATCATTTCAAAAAATATAAGTTATGGACCTTGCGGCGAATTCAACTTGGCTTCACCATGTATGGATAATGGGAAATGTACAAAAATGTACCCTCAAAATTTTGTTAGAGGAACTATAACTGCAAATAACAGCTACCCGACCTATCGTAGAAGAGCTCCTGCAGATAAAGGTCATAGTTCTGTAATTACAATTCGTGGCAAAGATGCACACATTGATAACCGTTGGATTTTACCGTACTCGCCCGTCTTATCTAGATATTTCAATCAACATATTAATGTCAAATTTTTTCACTTAGTGCAAGCAACTAAATATATTTGCAAATATATTAACAAAGGATTGGATCATGCTACTTTTTTTAGTTGAAAATATTAACGAAATTGCAAACTATGCCAATGAACGCTATATTTGTTCCTTTGAAGGATATTGACGTTTTTTTGATTTTGAGATTTACGCACGGTATCCCACAGTCTTACATTTAGATGTCTACTTGACAATTATCGAAGAATTTACATTAATCATTAAAACATTCAACAGATTTTCAAAAATTAGAGAAAAACAACGTTGATCTCGTTTTTTGAACTTTGCATAATAAGTAAATTCAGGTAATTCGGGACACAAAAAATGTTGAAGGTGACTCAGGGCAGCATTGGAAAAAGTGTTAACCAAATTATTACTTGAAACAAAAAATTTCTCTTCTTTCTACTAAACCATTTATAAGAAAAACAATAGAAAAATGTATGAATTAAAGGAATAAATTAACAAAAATTAGTTATTATTATGTGGTGATCAAATCATACGTGTCCCACTTGGTCACTTAGTTAAAGTTTGGTAGGATTGTCAATCAAAGTTATCTGTTATACGAATAATTTAGATCATAACCTCAAATTTCTTGTCTGCGGTTGTCGTCAATGCAGTGGCAGAGAAAATATGGATTTATTATATAAAAACTATTTAAAAAATTGAATTTCACATTTTTCGACTACCTATCACCAAAATTTCGATTCAGAACGTAACAAAACATAGCGTAAGTGAGGATACACTCTCTCCATTTTAAAAAACTTATATCTGTTTGTAGGCTAAAATAAACTCCAGTTTTTATTGTTTTATCTATGGATAGTTTATTTATCTAGAAATAATTACTGTAATACCAATATGGACTAGACTACATGTAGTTAAATTGGAAATTGGGCGTTCGTACAGAATTAGCTTAATTGATTTCCCGAATTACCTTAATACAAATTAAGTGTGTCCCATTACAGCTGAATCAGACATAAGTTTAAAAATTTGATTTTTAAACACTTATAATAGAATAAATCAGTAATTTTTTTTTAATTGATAGAAAAAAATGTGCGCTGACGGTTAAAAATGAATTTACGTACGATTGTGATATAGTATTTAAAAAACCGAGGATGATAATTTCACACCGTCAAAAGTGTCCCAATACACCTCAATTTACCTTAGATGATTTTGGTAAAACTCTTTTGTGTTTCAAAGTTGTTGCCTATTACCGATAGGACAATAAAAAATTTGTGAAAAGAAAAAAAGAGAAAGATGTTCCAGGCTTGCCACGAGTAAACAAAAGATTCAGCCGTAGGTAAAGTTTATACGATTCATCTTATCCAGTTGGAGTACGTCCATCTTTAAATGTTACTCCAATATGTTCAAGGCCCAACTTCATTTGAGTACTTGAAAACCGTTGATGGTGTTACTAACGCAACTTCCAAAGTTGCTTGCTACCCACTTGGTTTATTGAAAAATGATAATCAATGAAAAAAATACTCGCAGAACATGATTTGTCTGAAAATCTATATAAATTACGTGACTTATTTGCAATTATTTTAGTTTTTTGTGAGCCATTGCAACCTCAAATTTCGTGGGATATGTTTAAACAACAATTATGCGAAAATATTCTTCACTCTCGACAAATCCAGCTCAACGATTTTGAAATCGAATTTTCAGAAGAAATGTTCAACAGAGGTTTAATTCAAGTTGAAGACAAGATCATCTCTCTTTCAGAAAAAAATTTGGCTGCATTTGGGCTAAATTCACCGGTTCCAGATGAACTCTGTACTACTGATCATTTTGAGCATTACATCAGACGTGGTTATAATTATAAACATTTTTATAATTACGTTGAGCAAAATCTTCCAGAGTTAGTTCCAGACCAACAGCAAGCTTTTGATGGTATAATTGACAGTGTCTTAAATAGTAGTAGAAAAGTCTTCTTCTTGGATGCTTCTGAAGGCACTGGAAAAATATTCCTGATTAAGCTTACGTTAGGCAAGCAAGATCGGCTGAAATACTGTCTCTTGCTGTCGCATCTGCTGTCATTGCTGCCACTCTCTTAAGTAGAGGTAGAACATCTCACTCCACTTTTAAACTCTTATTATGTGTTTTTTTTTCGGAAAAGATTACACGTACCTAATACGAAAAAATGTCCCACTTGAAAAAATTATTCAAGATACAACATTAATTGTATAGGATACGTGCACAATGAGTCACAGAGCTCACATTAAATCGATTAATAGAACGTTGCAAGATTTAAAATCGAACCAGACGCTAATGGGTGGCATTACATTTGTTTTTGCTGGTGATTTTAGGCAGACATTACCAGTAATTCTGAGAGGAACTAGAGTTGATATTACTCATGCTTCTTTTAAATCATTATTTCGCTGGTGTTATGTAGAGTCTCTTCATATACATACGTATATGAGAGCATATCTCTGTGGAGGAAACACCAAATTTCTAATACAGCTGTTAAAAATTGGGGATGGCACGATGGAAAATGAAAGTAGTTTTATTACTCTAGATCAATCTACTGGAAAACTGGTAACAACTGTTGATAATCTTATTTCTGAAGTTTACCCAGACATTAAAAATTTATCAAACGTGTTATGTCAATGGTTATGTAAGAGAGCAATAGTTTTACTGAGAAATTCTACAGCAGAGAAAATTAATAACATTATTCTCCAAAAGTTTGTAGCTGATTCTTGAGAGTACCTCTCTATTGAATCAGTCATCGCAACTGAAGATGTTGTTAATTATCTTCAGGAATTTTTAAGCTCCCTAATTTCATCACGATTTCCAAGCTATAATTTGAGTTAAGCAGTAAAAAAGCAAATTGGGCCCATGACACAGGCATGGGAAGTATTGTGGGCCCTTATTTTCTGCCCAATAAAAGAAGGAAATAGTAATATACAAGATTGGAAAACCGTGGATTTGAGAACCGAGAGGTTTGCGGCCTGAACCAAAGGCGAGGGACATCAGGAGGCTCGTAAACAAGTTCCACGAATGAGTTACAGTATCTAATTTTCGCTTGGAAATCAAAATCAAGTGGTAAAAGTATTATTTAATGATTAGATGGCAACAAAAAGTAATTTCTTTAAAATTCTCAGTTATAATAAGTATGTATCTATTTTATATATACTAGTAGGGCTAAGGCCCCCTGCATGCTTCGCGCGCCAATTCCCCACTAACATATTGAATAGACAAAATAACGACATAACAAGTGTATTTATCCATGCAGGCTGACAATTAGTTTACAACAGCAGAATACGTGACTCAAAAGGGAGTTGATAAAACATATAATAACATAAACATTAATTTTGTAATAGAATTTTCAAATAATATCAGAGAAGGTCTTCTACCACACGAAAAATAAATGCTATAGTAATGTTAGTAAGAACTTTAAGTTTATCAGACGGTCGCTATAGAGGCACAAGATTAAAAATAACAAAATTATTTAAGTATAATATAGAAGCAGAAATAATAACGGTAAAAAAAATAGAAAACAAAGTTTATATTCCTAGAATAACATTAAATATTGGAACCTCATCATCATTACCTATTATCTTCTACAGAAAACAGTTTTCTTTTGTATTAGCATGTTCTAAGTTTATTAATAAAACACAATGATAAAGTTTTGATTCCTTAGGATTGTATATTGAAAAACCTTTATTCTCTCACGGACAATAATACGTTGCTTTATTGAGACGTAAAAATCCGGAACAAATTTTTATTCAAATTAAATCCGAGAATACATCNCGTGCGCGTAACTACCCACCTCCGCGAGCGGAATTCCTCTCTCTCTCTCTCTTTCTCCGCGGAATTAGAGATCCGATAAACGAGCAGCATGGCCTCTCCGCTAACAGCCCCGTGGCCGGAGCAAACGCGAACGATGTGTATGAAAGTTACGTGATCGGTATAACGTAATTCGAGCGACGGGGCGATACCTGTACGATTGATCGAAAAATTACCTCTCATCCTCAATTGTCTCCGTCACTTTGCTATACAGCTCCCCATCAAACACTCGTATAATTCACACGAGCTTGGGGAAACAACGATACGTGTCTTCCGATTAAACTGCGGTTGGCGGTGGGTTTGTTTTATCGTTTGATCGCGCGAGTCTGCGAAAAAACAAACAACTGCATCAACTTGACATGCGAAAGAGCAACCGCGCTGCCGCGGTCGTATACTAATTGATACCCACCAATGACAGCCTCGACAATGTCATCGTCGTTTCCCCGAATTTCAAGCGCTGCATCCTATTTCCGTGCATATGCTTTTTATACGTATTGTACGGTAGGTAAGTGTACATACCCACTTGTTACATTAACGCCCAATCCTCTCCTATATGTATACTGTCCGCTTATCACCAGGCGCTGTATATAATATGTACACGTATGGCCCTTATTCCTTAACCCGCCGCTTCGTCGAAATCAGCGTCATATTGTGTATACATCAATCGCTTGGCTACTGCTCCAAGCGCGACATAAAATATACGTATGCATATACATATACATATACATGCATATATATATGTATATATAGGTAGTGACAACAGCAGCATCATCATCATCATCAGTATCACACACGGCGTGTGCACTTATATGGATGATGTGCTTACACTGGTACATACGCACGATATGTATATTGTGCATTTGTATCAGAGAGAGAGAGAGAGAGAGAGAGAGATGAACCTCGTATCGACATGCCCATGCATGCTATATGTGGTGTATACGTATATAATGTATAACATTACATCATTATGCCACGCGATGCGTACGCGTGATGTATATATATATATATATATATATATCTCAACATTATGTAGCTGTATTGACGGAAGTGAGTCTCAGCCCCCCCACGCTCCCCCTGGCTCCCCCTCAGATCCCTCTCGATTTACGTTATTATTTGCTTGTCTTAACGTCGATTCTAATCAAATTATATTTGAGTGAGCTCTCCCCACACCCCCCGCTTCTCTCATCTCTCCCTCAGCTTCTCCTCGCTCCTCCTTCACTTCCTTACCAATAAAATACCTATTAATCTAATGTTTTACCAGCATAAATGTTGAAAAACATACGCAATTTAGTACCTAAATCGTACCTCGTTTTTAGGGTTTTTTTAAGTCACTGATCATAGGCATCCCTCTGTCTATTCACTTCTCCTTACTCACTTTGTGTCTCTGAAGTACATATACATAATACATCACCTCTAATCCGTTTTTATTTCATCCATCACGGAACCTCAAGTTACATTCATTATAAGTGATAAATTTTGTCTGTACGTACAAGAATATTTAAATCATGTTGTTATTGTTCGATACATTATTACTTGTAATCAAAAATTTCTTTCCAATCTTTATTTTGAATATCTTAAATGTTTTCTCTATCAAGTTGAACGAAAATTTTATTTTTATTTTTGTATCTCGATAAGGCCACGTACAATTGACATAAGAAAATAAAGGTTTTTTCGAGTATAATCCCACATTATTAAAACTTTGATCTTGAGACTTGTTTATAGTCATAGCAAATGCTACAAGTAATACGAATTGTTTTCTATAGAAAATAAAAGGTAAGGATAAAGTATTTACAGTATTTAATGTAATTCTTAGAATAAAAACTTTATTATTTTTGGAAACATTTTTTCCCCCGTAACTATTTCGCCTTCTACGTAATGCTTCAACAATTAAGTAATTCGCAATCGTATACCGTTACAAAATTCGTCTAATATACTTAAATTTCGAATTAATATTACTATTGTACCTATTTCTAATTTAAGTTCATGAGGTGGCAAGCCTTCACGAATATTGTTTAACATTTCTATAGAAATATATATATATATATATATATATATATATGTGTGTGTGTGTGTGTGTGTATTATCATCTGATTTATCAACGCCTTCGTAGGATGCAGTATTTATGCTGTTATAAGTCTTAGTTTCTCTATTTAATTTACTCAAAATCTTATTGTTTAATAAAAATTATATTTATCATGTCAAGTTAGTATTACGTTATTACCAAAACCATTGCTGTAATTACCAATTATTTTGGTACAGACATCATCTGTTATCCAGAATTTAGGAATATTAAATGTTTTTATGTCCCCTTCTCCAATTCTTAACAATAATTCTCAAAATTCTTTATCACTAGAACAAATATTATTTTTCCGCCCTCGGGCGGTTTTGGGAGACTGGTACTCCCTCGGGCGAAAAAGCAGTTTTCCGGAACTCGTTCAAAAAGTCTCCTTCACGAACCTCGTTACGTCCCTCGCCTTTGGCTCGGGCCGCAAACCTCTCGGTTCGCAAACAGAGACTTTTCAAACTCGTAGGAAAACTACTATTTCCGCCCTTGGGTGGTTTTAGGAGGCTGGTACTTCCTCGGGCAAAAAAGCAGTTTTCCGATACTCGTTCGAAAAGTCTCCTTTACGAACCTCATTACGGACCTCACCTTCTGCTCGGGCCGCAAACCTTTCGGTTCACAAACAAAGACTTTTCAAACTCGTAGGAAAACTACTATTGTTGCACACCTTTTTCGCATACCGTGCGAAAAAACCTTTGCCACACACCTTTTTAGCATACTGTGCGGAAAATATTTTCCGCACACTTTTTCCGTATCACTATGTTTTTTTACTACAAAAACCAAGCAAAAATTGTCTTAACTGGTATGGAAACACATTTGTTATTACTCCCTTTAAAATATTATTAATTTCAAAATCATGTTCAATTAAGCCAATTGCAATTGCAGTATCCCTAAAATTTTTATGTGTTTTTCCATTATGTTTTTTAACGACTTCGAACGGTGTAGTGCCATGTAATTTATTCAAAATAAGTTTAAAAAAAAGCGTTTATGATCTTTTAGAGTTACCATGTTTAATCTACCTGTAGCAATATTTATTATAATTTTCTTTTTTTTTCTAAATTCTAAGTTTATTGTCAAAAATGTAATGTTCTGGAATGTTAACATATTTTAGTGATTTTGCAAAATCATCTATTTTATTTAATTCAAACCAAGCTGTAAGGGGTGTTTGATAATTTTTTATTACATTTTTGATATTATTTTCTTCAAATATGAGTTTTGGTTATTGTCAAAAATGTAATGATCTGGAAAGTTGACATATTTTCGTAAGTTCGCAAAATCATCTATTTTATTTAATTCAAACCAAGCTGCAAGGGGTGATTGATAATTTTTTGTTACACTTTTGATATTATTTTCTTGAAACATGAGTTTTGTTTATTTTCAAGATGAACAGTCAGATTTACAACAGTATGACTTCAACCACAAACTTAATATTCTTGAAGTCTCCAAGCTGCTTCCATTGGACTTACACATCTAGCATCTACGTAGCTACTAATTTCATTTAATATTTCTTTATTTAATTCGTTTGATTTTATGATTTTAATATATGCTCTGTCACTACCTGTGTGTTTAGCTATAAATATATTTTATTCTTTGTATTGATGCGCAATATTCAACGTTTAAATGACATTTGTACTTCATTCACAAAAATTTATTGTATGGGACAATCCTTGAACTATCAACATAAGTCTTATCTTTACTCAGACTTTTGTAAATATGTTTTTCAGATATTCAGTGGAAAAAAATTTGAGAGATAAACACATATACTACGACATAAAACGATTCATCAGTCTAATGATAATATAGTATGCTCGGAATGTGGGAAAAATTTTCAAGAAAAGATTCATTATTAAGACATTGCCAAAACATTCACAAAACTGTAAGTAAAAAGATGTTTGATATTATTAAGTAACACAAATAGAATATTGGATTTTAGTAAAAGGCTCACGTGTTTTCTTGTTTCAGACAATAGATTAAATATTTTAAGATAACTTGATGTTACTTTGACCTATACAGGAATCACAAATTGAGGCAAAAATACAATTTGACGTGATGATACAATTTTTTAACAATTATTTTACTGTGTAACTGAAAAAGCTAAGAATAAATAACAATCAAATTAGAAATACAAAAATAAAAAAAAATTTATTTCTTACAAAATACTAAAAACATTACATCATAGCTCTGTATTATAAAACAATTATAATTTCATATTATAATCGTGCAATACAAAGATAACATCAAATTATTATCGTTTACATTATAAACTTTACTTTTTTAACATCACAACAAACCACTATGATGGTAATTACATTCCAATAGTGATGTTTACTCCACAAAGAAACTGAATAATATTATAAGACTTAGATCAATGTGTTGAATACAGTGATACTTCCATCTTTGGCTTCAAAAGGTTTTGATAATCGGGTTCCACGACAAAGCTGTCAGTCGAAAATTCTTTTTTTCTAAACCTAGAAGTTGAGAGATCTCAGTTACATGATTTTAATTATGAGTTTATGCGTACTAAAATTTTTGTGGACAATGTTTACTTACCTTTAGTCTTAGTTAGATCTCTATATACCTCTTAAGTCTTATATTAATTGTAGGTTGATGATATAAAAACATTAACATTATAATAATGTTAATAATAGTACCCTGTAAACTTCAAATTTTAGGCTACGGTTACATATATTGGAAGTAGCCAAAGTCACAGCAGAAAAAGAAAAAAGTTCCCTCACCTCCACTTAAATAAAAATACACGTTCACGCTCTGACTTCCGTTACCGAGTGGAAAAGTAGTGTTGAGTAGTGTTGAGATGTAATCAAAAAATAAATCACCAGAAAACAGCATGTGTTAGTGAAGTACTATATCATACCGCTGGCATATGTATATTTTATACGACGCCAAGAAACGACTTGAAATGAAATGAAATTATAGCATACTGAATGAAAGATTACACACCCGTTGGTTATGTAAGTCATTAACGTCATAATGAAATCTGACTAGGTTTCTAGGTTTATAGATTAGGTTTGGGTATGTTACATGTAGTACAATACAGTGTATAATACGAAGAGTAGTATTTGGTATATTACACTTAGCTAAATTTTAAATAAAATGTAGTTTCTAGGTATGTTAATTCCGATAGTTGGTTATAATTCGTTTAAACATATGATTGGACAGTGTCTTCGATTTTTAGATCCCAGTTTTTGACAAACCTACAAATCGTTGCGCACGCGACAGTGTTTGGTTTGGCGATAAGATTTTCTATGTTATAAGGCGGTAGTAAATTATTTTTGATAAAATCTTTTAAAAGGATATTTCTGTTTTCGTTATATAAATGGCAAGCCCAAATTACATGATTTAGATCCTCTTGTTCATAGCCACATTTACATTTGGAGTCAGGTAAAATATTTTTTCGATGAAGAGATTCTCTTGGGCTGTGGTAATTTGATCGTATTCTGTTCACGGTAACTATATCTTTTCTAGACCAGTTTAATCCTTTAAACCATGGTGCCCTTCTTGTGGTATAGAACCATTCAAAGTAGAATTTGCCTTTGAGTTGGCCTTGGCGTTTGATAAGGGAATCGTTGTTCTTGAAGGCATTGAAATAGAAGGTTTTGAATAGATCAGTGAAGTTCGTGAAATTTAATGAGTGCTCAATTGTAAAAGTAACATTCTTGGCCAATTGGTCAGCAAACTCGTTGCCAATCAGTCCAATGTGTGCAGGTATCCAAGCTAGAGATTTTGAGAGATATACTGTATATATTTGAGCTTAATGTCCAAGACAAGGTAGTTGGTTTTAATGCAGTGTTTAGGTGAGCATAAGCTTTTTAGAGAACTTAGAGAGTCGCTGAAGATTACAAAGTCTTTACTGCTTTGTGTGAGGATGAAGTCCAAGGCAGAATTGATCGCTGTGCATTCAGCGGAATGTATAGACGCCATGGTATTGAGGCTTGTTGTAGTGGTGAAATTGAGTTGGGGGCATGAACAAGCAGAACCTACATAGGGAACTCCTTTGATTTTACTACCATCTATGTACATTGCTATCGCTTTATTAGAGTGAATGTAATTGATGAGGTCACTGTTGGGATCTAGAAATTCTTGAAGAGAATGTCCAAGGCTGAAGTCAGTTGGCATTGGAGTTATGTTGGTAAAAAAGTTGTGAGTATAAGGCCTATAGTGGGTATTGATGGCAATATTACAATCATTGTTCGTGTCAAGAAAGGTGAGTACACATCTGGAAATGGTTGAGGTGAATCTAGAATGATGTTTATACTTGTCGTGGAATGTTTATATTTTTAATGTAGTTTCAGATTTAACATTGCTGAGTATTCTGGCTAAGTAGCATAAGCATAAGAAGTTAGATTGTTCTTTGACAGTAACCATTTTAGCTTCTAGTAGCAGAATGTTTGTCGGAGTACTCATGCGATAGCCCAGTGCGTATCTGATTGCAGCATATTGTATTTTTTTCAGTTTGGTGACTTTGCTACAGTTGTTGGGTAAGTATATAAAACAGGCGTAGTCAATCAAAGAACGAATATATTTTTTGTATAGAATTAAGAGGGTGTTAGGGTGTGTACCCCACCAAGTGCCACGTAAATACTTGATAATGTTCATGGCAGCCATGCACCTTCTGTGAATCTGGGTAAGATGTTTGTTGGAGTTGAGCTGATGATCTATGGTTACACCTAGAAATTTTATGTGTTTGGAGGATTTGATAATGGAATTGTCAATTCTAATTTCAGTTTGTCCAGGTTCAATTCCTTTTTTGTTTATGTGCAAAAATCGAGACTTGGGTGATGAAATGCTGAGTCCAATGTTATTCAGGTTGATATTCAAAGTAGTTATTGTGTTTTCTAGGATGCTTTTGATGTTTGTACCAGAACTGGATTTTGTGTATAGGGTTACGTCGTCTGCAAACTGTGAGATTGAAATGATTGCTGGTATATCAGATGTTAAAGAGGCAAGGCAGGGTGTTTTCCGTTCTCTAGTTATAAAGTTAACTAATTTAATGACTGTGGGAGAGAATCCCAAGCCAGCCAGTTTGTAGATTAGAAAGTCTATGTCATTATGGTTGAAGGCTCCCTCAATATCTAAGAATACTGCATAAACATCGCTACGTTCCTTGAAGCTTCTTCTGAAGCTATGACTTAGTTGGCTAAATGATCTATACATGAGTTGGCTTTTCTGAAACCATGTTGACTTTTGGGCAGTTCGTTGTTAGTTTCCAGCCACCATTGGATTGTATTTTTTAACATGGTTTCAAGGAGTTTGCAGAGGCAAGGAGTAAGTGACAGTGGTCTGAGGCCGTTGACATTAGGTTTTTTGATAAAATAAACAAAAATGTCTGTCCATGCCTCCGGGTACATGCCCTTAGAGTACATGTCATTAAATATGTCAGGAAGTAATAGTTTGTACTTCAGGGGGATCTTTTTGATAATTTCGTAATTTATACCATCTATACCTGGAACTGACTTGTTATTTTTTTGGCTTAGAGCATAGTTGAATTCGATAAATGAGAAAGGAGAGTCCTGAAATTCATTTGGAATAGATGGAGGGAGAGCATCGAGGTTAGTTGGAGCCCACGGAGGGCATATTTTATCCAAAGCCACTTCAATTGCACTTTTTTAATTTTGCAGGTGTTGCGAGGTATATATAGGTTTACCATTCATCCAACAATTTTTGAAAACTTTACACTGGTTCCATACGTAAGTTGGTTCTGTTCGAAAATCGACATTTTCAGCAAAATTGTGGAATCCACTTTTTTATTTTTATTTTAAGAGTTCTTTGCTCATGGCACAGTATTTTTGTAGTTGATTAGATCGTTTATATTTGAGGTAAAAAGATATTATTTAAATCCCGCTTTTTTGAGTCTTACAGACCGCTCGCACTCCGCCTCCCACCAAGGAATGGAGTTTGTATGACACTGCTTAGTTATTGGCTTCTTAACTGGTGTGCTCAAAGTGATAGCATTTATAACTGTTGTTATAAAGCTAATGTATTTTTTCACCGGTGTCATATTGTTGTATGTAGATGTAAAGAAATCTGTGTAGCAATTTTCAAGTGCAGATTCAACCCCATTTCAGTCAGTACGTTTGGAATTAACTTTAAATGTTTTTTTGTGGTACAAAGATCTCTCGATAATTACATTGAGAAATATTGGGAAATGATCCGAGTCCTACGTGACATCACTGATTTCATAGATAATTCAATCAGTTAAATTTTGTGTGAAAAATATTAGATCAAGATTCGATCTATAGTTAGTGCATAGATTAATATAAGATTGAGTATTGAAATTGTGTAAGTATAAATTGTGCGTAAGGTATGCATTTTTTAGGTGGTTACCATTTACTTCGTTGTTATAACAGTTCCAGTTAGTGTTTTTTGCGTTGAAATCTCCAAGAAGTATTGAATAATGGTTTGTGTTGACGCAATCAATTAACTTGTTCCACTCTGATTGGGTTAGTGTGAAATCAGGACATCTGTAGCATACATATAATTTGATGTTAGGTTCAATGTTATTAAATAATAAGCAACATATTTCAACATGTTCCAAAGGATAAATAACAGGTATTTCTTGGAATGCTAGATTGTTGCGGATGAAAATTAAGATACCTCTCCCATCAGCATATATTCGGTCTTGTCTATAAGTGTTAAATCCGTTGATATGGTACTCAACTTCTGGAGTAAGCCAGGACTCTACAATTATTATAACATCAAAGTTTATAGCGGCTTTTATAACATTTAAAGTTTTGTTTTGGTAGCTTCTCGCATTCCAAATCATGCACCTTCGAAATAAATTGTATATATTACTGTTGTCTAAATATAAGCTAGCCATAAGTCTAACTATTTATATAGGAATATTAAAATAAGTGTATGTTCAAGTGTAAGTTTATATTAGTATAAATAAATATGGTTAGTTTGACCAGTAGCTAGGTACTACTGAGTCATTTTAAAGAAGGAAGAATACAACGGGTCTGCGTCATTGGGGTCAACTTCATTTTCATGTACGAAAAAATCTTGAGTCTCATACTGCACTTGGCTCCACCTGGTGTCGGTTCCTTGTTGACAGTGTTTGTTGTGGTCAAATGAACTTGGTAGGTAATGTGGCTGCCTCTACTTTTGAAATAGTGAGGCTGAGTTGTCCTGTTCCAAAGAGTGAGCTCCTTGATTTTCCGTTGGTTGGTTGTGGTTGAAGTGTTGTGCCTTGATTTCATTCATTTCCCTTTTGTTGTTGAGTACGTGGAGGCTTGAGAACTGAGGTTTGAATCCCAGAACGTCGCTGTTTGTCAGAAAGTTTGGGAAGTTTTCTTTTTGGAATTTATACCAGCTGAATCTAAAGAATCTAGGTTCCTTATATTTACGGGTAGACAGCTTGACAAGTACAGGAGGTGCAGTATACGATGTATTTTCAGTGTGTCTGTTTACGTTGGGGTATTTGTTATTTTGATTTGTGACTTGAGCGAGAGAGACAGGTTCAACACGTACATGGTTGTCAATAATATTACTCGTGTCCTGATGGTGATGGGTACTGCTGTAACTTTGTTTGTTTGTCTGAGGAAGATACGGGAATGCCTCTTTGGTTGCAGAAAGGTTTTAAGTTGTGAAATCTCCCATGATAACTTTCCTGGCGTCATCGAATGACTTATTTTCTGTGGCTGCTATATATTAGATGTAATGTTATTTTATCATCATTGGGCATTGTTTGTCCAGTGCTGTATGTTCACCATAGCAACTAGGACACTTCAGTTGGCTGGAAGCACATGTGCCTTCATGTTTTTTTTCACTAGAGTTTTTACATACAGGGCTAGCCTTACAGTCTTTAGAATTGTGACCAGGCTTGTAGCATGAATAGCATATTCTAGGAGAGGCAATGTAAGCTTGCACTTCGTGGGAGATGCCATACGTAAGCATATCTGGGAAGGTCTTGTCCAGAGAAGGATATGATGACGCTTGCAGTCGGAATCCACTTGGATAAGGTGTTGTTTTGGTTGTAGGCACGATTTCTTTTTGTGATCTTTTTTACTCTAATCACTTCAGTCTGGCATTTAAGATTAGCAAGAATGTCTGAGTCTTCAATGTCCATGTCTACACATCTTATTATGCCTCTTCTCATTAATCGATGGTTAGGTATGAATGCGTCACAGCCTTTAGACAGGATTTCAGTATCATCAAGTAGTTTGTTTGCATCGAGGCGGCTTATAAAGAAAGCTTCTATTTTTCTTGTTAATTTAGGTATCACTTGGTCTACTTTGTATTTGTTGCACAGTTTTTTGCTTATGGCGTACCTATGCATTTTAGGGGTGGGTCCTTCTTTTGGCTTTTTACTACAAATTATGACACCATATGGGCCATGATTTTTGTCTTAAAAAATATCTTTTTACAGGGCTGGCAGTTCCACTTTTATTAGTTTCTTCTCTGGTGACCAGCACCTGAGAATTTGCGAGTGAAATGAGTAAATTTGCTGCTTGTTTGTCAGCTATGTTCGACGAATCCAATTTTTTGAGTTTGTTATCTGCAGTGCCGGCTGTATTATCTTCATTGAGACGTTTGTTGCAGGGTTTGTTCTCATTAGCATGATTGACATGAGGCAATTAAGCATCTCTCATCTCAGCTTCATTGTTATCGTCCGTTGCCATGCCTTAGTTAGAAGTCGCGTCCCGGTCGCCTGGAGCGCGTGAGTAGTCTTAAAGTGTAACCAACATGCTAATGTGTTGTATATACTCATGCAGTAACATAAGGTTAGGACGTTTGGGTATTCGTATTAAGCCAAGTCGTCACTTTAAGTGACGCCCCGCACAATCCCGGAGACACTCAGGAACACGAGTGGCTCAGTCACTGCCTGACTTTTATCGATTAGGTGGCTATAACTTATGAGTCCGCTGTATAATTTATCTAACTCGAGCACACCACACGCTACCCACTATCGCTAAAAAAACTTCGTATATACCTATTACCTGTACCACGCGCCCACTCCAACTCTATATAAAAAAAAATATATATA
>NW_019384260.1:728418-779741 GCF_000648655.2 Copidosoma floridanum | reverse complement strand
ATATATATATATATAAATCATATCGATGGTCCGTACTAAGACTATGAGTACGTAAGTAGAGCTGGTACAAGCAAACCCCATCTCCAGGCCCAGCACCTATGCTCGTGACCGTATAGGGACTGGTACAAACTCCCACCGTGCCTGTGCTCGTACCAGTAAGACTGGCACAATCCCCCCTCGCATATGCTAAACGCCTCGCCTTGCTGCCATAAACGCTCTGCTCTTATGCCCATAGCTGCTGGATCAATTTCTCTGTACTCATCCCGCTCTTCTGCTCACCTGAACCACCATAATACACCCCGTGCTCGTTTCAAACATGCAATTCTAGTATTTAATTGAAACTATTGAGTACAGTGATAGCTCCCGAGAGCTGGTTCAGTCGTGGGCCAGACCCCACGTGGGTACGAGCACACCCCTTCTCTGTCACCTATGCTTATACAGTAGCACCACTTCTGACTACCACTTTTTACTCTTACCTTCCTCCTCCCTCCACTTTAACACTTCTCAATGAAGAGCAGTGATAAAAGAGCTAGGAGGCTCAGTTAGTGTTCGGAGTCATAGATGGGCGCGTATACCCTCAGCAGTGTATAGCAACTGAGGTCTTCGTCTCATAATTATTTTGTTTTTTCTTCATTATCCCTACTCCCACTATGCTAACTAGCCATAGAGATTCAATGCTACTTCCTCCACTTATGCGGGTACTGGGCCACCCCCAACCTGCAGGTACGAGGCCACTTCAGACCTGGCACCTATATCTTAGTCCAAATCATGTGAATAAGCGTATGTTTCGAAATGTATTTTTTCTTTAATTTTAAATTAGCGTGCATTTTAAAATTGTTTCAGTTTATTCTAATGACCATTAGAGTAAAGTTTTAAATAAAAATATTTTATCTTCAATTTGGATTTGAACCTCGGTCCTTAGTGTGATAGTCAGGCACGGTACTGACTGTATTATTGGAGGGTGGAAAGGTAGCTGCACTAATACAGATATGTTCAAAAGATGATATCACACCGTCTCAGTGATGTAAAGTGTAACACAATATGTCTTGAAGATAACTTAAAGATGACTGAAAGGTGACTGAAAGAGAATTTAAGGATGTCTTAAGAATAACTTAAACATAACTCCTACCCTGTATGTACCTGTAAATTGATCTAATGAAATGTTTCACGTTGAATTAGTAGCACGCTTGATAAGAGCTTCAAGCAAACACTTTAAGTAATATTAACATCTATTTCATGGACTTACGAGAATCTAGGATGAACTTTTTATACAGTCTAGCGTTATGATGTGCATAGTTAGCTTTGTACGCCCCATAATGATGGGGCAAACAGTGATTAGTTTTATTTTATCAGTTAGAAGACAGCCCAAATCTGTAATGTCGTAAACTTTGAATTTGAATCTCTCCGACTGTTGTTTTCTCAATGATCCAAACACATGCACATTTCCTGCACTACCTAGGTGTTCTTGGGGAATTATTTCTATAGTATTGTACAGGAAATTTTCCAACTCCCAGAATGTACCATGAAAACAGCGTTCCAACTATAAGTTTTCTCTTCTGTATTTGTCTGAGAGTCATTGCCATGAAAATGGCCCTTTAAAGAAAAATAGTATAGGTTTATCATGGGAATGAAGTGGTAATATAGCAAACTTCTTGAGAACTAAATCGTTGACAGACTGTTCAAAACTTGTATATCAACTATGTCATCCATTAATTACTCATAACTTTTTTACCATCTTCTTGTTGGATACTTTTCTTTCATAAAAAATTACTTTTTTTTATTACTTTTTTCTGATTTCTTTCTCTTCTGGTCAGTAAATTTGATATGCCTGTCCAAAAACTTTTCAGTTTTTTTTGTATTTTTTATCGTATTCTTCTTTCTCTGCGCTTTGACCTTGTCCTGTGACGGTTGAATAAATAATGTTAGTGGAGCTCTGCCTCAGCCTCTATAGCTTTGCCCCCCCCCCTTCACTACCATCATATTGACTACGTTGTACGTTGATGATTGTACAATTGCTTATAACTATAACATTAAAAAAACGATGATTTATTAGTTGAAAAATGTTAGGTTAAATTCTTCAACCAAGGTTTTCTCATCATCATTCTCAGTAGAAAGTTTTTGATACTTCACGTCGCTGGTGAATTTTCTTTTAGGTGGTTTATGTGGCATAATAATTAAAAGATGCGATATTTTTTCTTATGTTTTTCAATGGATTTTTTTCCACAGATTTGTGTCTCTGACCCACTCAGATTTTTTTCCAAATTCTTTATTCCACTCTTTTTGTTCTCTTCTCTGCTCTAGCTGATGCTTTGACCTTTCTTTATGAGAGTTAAAAGACGAATGATGTTGGTAGAGCCGTGCGCATGGCTTTTATAGCTTTACATGAGTTTCTTAATGTCTCCACTCATGGGGCTGTATTGAACAATACGATCGTATATAATCAAGCAGTAGGTTGATGTATTGACAGAAGAACTACCGTGAGATTGACAGTCTAAGCGCACATCTACTGAAGCATTTTCCAATGACTAATTTTGCTTGGAGCAATCAACCACAATCAAAGACTGCATTTAAATAATTTCCCGATCTTATTAGTATGAGCTCATATTTCACATTGACAACTGTCTTTTGATAATCTTCAGCCAATCCTAAAATCATGCTGAGAAAAATCAATACATTAAAGCAACTACCCTCCGTTAGACTCAAAGCATGAGTCTCTTTCCAATCTGTATTCTGACTCAATACATCTTGATCTGGACTAAAAAATAATAGACTTTTCATGAGGGTTGTTGGATTTTTATTTTTACACTTATCTATCTGAATATCTTTCATCTCATACCTAATTTCTTCGAAAAGGTGGCAGATAACGTTATTCATCAGCTGAGTATTCGTCGTTGCTGAATTTAAATTTGATTTCACTAATTTTCCATAATGCGTAGCGAGCTGCGAGATGATAGCAGACATAAGTCCTAATGTTAAATTGGTCTATGGAGTTCAACGCTGTTACCGTAAGTTGCGAATGTGTGTGGCTGATAAGCATGAATCTCATAGTGTGCTATGGATTTATCAAAGTTGACAGGAGACTGAATGCTTAGAATTTCTTTTATGTTTTACGCAACAAAACAAAAATTTACAAGTTAGTTTTCACCACGGTCATTTATTTTTAATCCTAAACATCTCATTAATTGAATGTTTTGACGTACTAGTTGTCTTGATATGAATTGATGTATGATTTTTTTAAATCATTTCCATTATAACAAGGGTTTTATATGTAACCTTACGGTTATGACTTTTCCTCAAAAATTGACTAAATTACCGTCTTGATACACAATGTGAAGTTGTATGTAGTCGATGATGCCTTCAGCATTTGACAAGTAGATAATTTGTGATGGTACTTTGATGATTTTATAATCTAGTGGTACAGTTGGAAAAAAACCGTGAACGGTATGAACGTTTTCTCCGTTTGTATAGGTTCTAATAGTGATATTACACTCAACTTTTAGCACGTTAACTTTGAAAATAGCTACAGGTAAGTCTAAGCTATGGGTATTGCTATCTTTAAGAATACATTCAGTGAAACCTAAGAGACAGCTTATAAGATCTTGTGGTCAAAGATCAATTGTGTAACTATAAGTGATTACACCATAGAGTCTATGATTGTTAAGTTTGATATTTATAGTTATGTCGTAAGACTGTAATACGTCCACTAAAAATGACTCAATATTTTAATCTTCGTAGCTGCCTGTTAGAAAAATGACCACTTTCTCAGTAACGTAAGACTTATTATTATCTTTGTCAATATTTAAAATCTAATTAAAAGTTGGAAGTTCTACTAAGTCAAAAACGTGACATTTTGATCATAACTCGATAGGTAAGAAATATTGTGCTTCCAATACAGAAAAAGTTCCAGACAAACTTAGTGCCAATGCTTCTTCCAGGACTGCTCAAAAGCAAAAGAATAATTTTGCACTATGGCATTATCTTATATGCTTTTTAAGAGGAATTTTAGTCATTAATTACCACAATTATGAGAATCATAATCTTGATATTTTACATGGTTATACTAAATATTGGCAACTCCCAAGTATAGCATAAAATCGATGAGTGGTTGTAGATCATTAAAATAGACAATATTATTACAGCATTTTTGATACGCCACCCAGTATGTTCCAGGACCATTTTTACCATCGAGATTATTAATGCAGTTATACAATAATAAGATACATTAACTGGTATGTCGTTTTGCATGAATATCCAACGAAAATTGGGAATTTTAAACTTTTTCGCATATTTTAATAAATCAACATTTGTTAAAGCTCTCTTGTGTAACCTTACATCGAACGTTTTTTTTTCAATTTGAAACGATTCAAATTTTTAGACCTGATCCAAGTCTAAGGCCTCCATAGTCTTATCGTCTCTTTGGTTTTCTTGCAGTTGCAGCTTAGCAGCCTTACTTGTACTTATACTCTTTGATATTCTAGCTGCATCATAAGCTGGTGTACTGGTTACATTTAAGGCAGCAAATAAGGATATTAGAGGTAGAGCACCATCAGCTTGAGCACGGAGAGGTAGAATACGTGGTATTTTAAAACTTTTTTTATTACTTGCTTTTTTAACTGCATAATGTATTTTCTCTAAAGTCGAAGTAATAACCTTGGGTCCGTTTTTACTATTTATTTTTCGTGATGCAGCCTCAATGATTGTAGTCAAAGCAGTGCACGGTCTCTTCTTAATTTTTACACCCGTGCTTAATTTACTTTAAAGCTTTATGGTACTTGCATTAGCTAGAGCAGCTGCTTTTTCTCCAATACTTAAATCTTCGGCGTTGACTCTTTTTCAAGCTTTCCCAGCTAAGACTTTATCTGCTGTATTTCTAGCCTCAATGTTGTTTCGATTCTGAGAATAGGCTATGTTGTGTTCTTTGCACGCAGCGTGTAGTGGACTTATTCCTTTATTACCTCTAGCCAGACGTTTGACAAGTTTAGAGCCAGGACCACAGTACTGGTAGCTCGGTATGTGTAATTCTAGAGGTAAAGAGTTTATAAGCCTATTTAAAAGACTACGTCCTTTTACGCGATAAATGATTATCACTTTTTATTGGTTCAGACACGACTGAGCACTTTTGCCTGAAAGCATTTTTTTGTAAGGTATAAGAACACTGCGTATTCAATTATCACTTAAGTCGGTATCTAGCCATCGTACCATGTAGACATGCAATTCAATCAATTAACTGTAAAATTGCAAGTTCCAAAATTTTACGCTGTTGTGAAACAGAAAAAGTATTTGAATCAATATGGTGAATTACTCACAGATAGTACTTCAGCCGTATTCTGTGGTCCATCCCACTATTATAAAATAAACAATCTATGAGCACTTATTGTAGACCCCAATTGATTAAGGTATGAAAAAGTCTATTTGTAATGAAAGTCGTTTAGTCAACCAAAGTACAAATTTTTGAAAGAGCTGTTTGAGCCCATAGATGACATACAATTCTTCACATCCAGTAAACATAAAGTAACTCTATCATGATTTTTTATGACGTAGCTTGTGTAAAGCAGGATAATGTAAGAGCTTTCTACTGTACGGGAAAACATAAAATTCATGACGGAGTCATTTTTCTCTGACCCTATAGCATTAAGCGCCGAAACGTGTCATCAAGGTGGAATCTATTTCCATTTATAAGAAGCTAATAAAGGTCCGGGTCTGTGTGTTTCATGTTCTACGTGAGAGTAATTGGATACAAGGAGTAGCACCAAGGAGAGAAGAGAAGACATAGCGCCAAAGAAAAGCCTAAGAATGTGTAGTTCTGCGTGTTATAGAATATTTGTAATTACCGCACCATTGTCCTAATCACGTACTGCTTTATCGACGAAGATTGTATGTATACCTATGTATCTGTATTAAGAGTATGTACTGTAAATTGCGTCGCGTTTGAGTGCGTGTGAATAATGTCCTGGCGGTAAGATTCAGAAGTATGTATGTAGATATAGTGCGGTAATGCGTGAGGCTGCACTAATTGGTAGGCCTAACGTGACACTCTTGTAGTAGCATCCAAGCGAACCAGAGCTTTCCGAGTTTTTCGCGTTTTCGGGAGGAATCGAGAGAGAGAGAAAGAGAGAAAGAGAAGAGCGGAATCAGCTTTCCAAGCCAGCCGGGAACGACCTTGCGACCGACGACCGAGGAGACGAGAACCATCGCCACCCCCAGCTGTCATCTGCAGGACCAGGTCATCGGCAGGCCAACAGTGGATTTGACCCAGAACATGGTAAACCCGGAGGTAAGGGTAAAGTAGAGTGTGCGAGCGTGTATGTACTTACGTGTGTGTCAGGGGATCGAGTAGTGCGGGATCTAGTAGAGTCCGGGGGAAAGCGTGATTGTCGCGGATTATTGCGATAGCGCCGGATTGTGCCAAGATTCGGGCCTACAAGCCTACGTGTAAAAGTTCGGTAAAAATAAAGTGAAGTGTTCTTAAAATCATTAACTCGTATATTGTCGTGCACTTGAAAACATAAAAGTAATAAATTTAATAAAATAATAGCTCCAATGTTTTGTCTTATTTCTAGCAAAAAAAAAGATTGTTCTTACCTTATTACAAAATTGCTTAAGCAATGCAGCAGCACGTTGATTATGTACACTGGAATGATCTGAATTACCTGGTCGATCGTCTTTGATCATTTATAGCAGAAAGATCTGCAGAAAATTTAAGCCATAACAATGAGATAATATCAATTATTAAAGAGCTGCATAAATATGGGTATATACACTAAAACTGGTAAGCATTTATGTTAGTGGTAAAATGAGCATTGACGTGTTCAGACGTTAAAGTGAAGACGATAGCCAAGGTCGTCCTAGACCTCCAGGTGTTGGCTATAAACTTACTACAGATTAACAAGATGATAATAAACATAAAATACTATGCAATGTTGCAGCAACTATCCACCAAAGTAATAAAGTGAATCTTGATACTCTTTATAAAGAAAAATGATTATTCATGAGAGAAGTATAAGGTTAAGCAATTACAGTGAAGCGTGGGCTTAAAAACTGCAAATTTGGAGTGGGAAGTAAGTACAGTATAAGAGGTACTGTCTGAGATCTCTCATATTATTTCAGAACATAATTAAACTGGACACAAAAAACCAATGATCCAAGGACTTAAGTATCATTCGCTTATAAGCCATATCAACCAGGATAAATCGTAAAAAGAAAGTGGTTGCAAAAGAGCTCCACAAACCGGCTCATCGTAACTATCCACGTCGAAGGTATGATATTCAAGGTTTGGAAGATGTATGGCAGGCTGACCTTGTAGAAATGATATCCTTTGCTCGTGAAAACAAAGATCATGGTAACATGATAACTGTTATAAATGTTTTTTTAAATTATGCATGTGCTGTACCTGTAAAGAGAAAAATTAGAAGAAGATGTTACAGCAGCAATCAAGTAACGAGACGGTTGAGTACCGAAAAATTTGTATAGCAAAAGAGAGAAGAAGTTCTGTAATGAAAGTTTTTAAGACCTAATGCAACATAATAACATCTATTCGATACATAGTAATCTCAAAGCATCGATACGTAAATGATTCAATCGCACTTCGGAAAACAAAACGTAGAAAAAGTTTAGTCTTCGTGGAGATTATGAATGGCTTGATATGTTACTAGATCTAATTTCAGCGTACAACGCTCACAAGCATTGAACAATTGGTATTAAGCCTGTCGATATGACATCCAGCAATCAAGCTCAAGTTTTACAAAAATTACCAAATAATTATGAAGTGGTAAAAAGGCCGAAATTTAAAGTAAATTATAAAGTGCGTGTAAGTAAAGCTAAGATTGCCCTTACGCCAAACTGGTCAAGTAAAATATTTACCGTTTGTAAACTATTAAAAACTAATCCAGTTACTTATCATTTAAAAGATTGTAAGAATCAGCGGGTCTCTGGTGGCTTAACAAACAAGAGCTTCTAGAGTCCAAGTACCCAGTCATTTATCTGGTAGAGAAAGTCTTGAAAAAACGTGGTAACATGGTATATGTTAAATGACTGGAAATTAATAAGTCTCATAATAGTTGGATGGATAAGCCAGAGGTAAAAGAAAAAAGAGAAAGTGAAGGGGGACCCGTCCAACGCTCCATCCAGTAATGAACAACTTTTACACATTTCCACCTCCACTAAAACTTTCCTTTTTTTTTATTCATACCATATTTAAAAATTTATCAAATTAAACTTATTGTTACCATAGTACACAATAAACAGAGCATATTTTTGAACTGTTTCTTTCAACTCATTGTTTAAATCATCATTGGTTTCTACAGCTTTTAATATGCGACCTGGAATGAAGACTTCAATTTATCATCTATGGTGATGATTATTCTGCATCTAAAGTAGGTGTTGACTTTCTTTAGCTGAAACACCATGTATTTCTGCTCCTTTCTCAGCTGTGAATAACTCATGGTGGGGAGGTAGTTATTGTTGTGGATTCGGTTCAACGCAGCAGAGTTCATTTTACTAAAACATAAAAATGTTTAAAACACTTCTGTACTTTAAAGTATTTAAAGTAAGACATTAAAATTTACCTTAAGACTCCCTAATTCTAGCTTTTTTGCTTAGAGATATGTACTTCCAGGGAGTGAGTAAGCTTTCTAGCTCGTCAAGCGACAGAATAAGCAGTCATGATCAATTTGGCTCTATTTGTTGCCCTTTCCCTATCACTTTCCCTCTATTCTTTCTCTTACCACTTCCTTACTGTCTAGATAAACTAGCATATCTAGTAGCTGGGCATCGTCATCCTCGAAAGTGATGTAGTCCCATGATAGTGTACCTCTACTGTCCAGAATTAACTAACGATTGTTATTTTGCGGGCTGAGAACTATTTTTTTCTGTTGCTCTGTATGGACAATGTGTAGCCTAGATCGAATATTATTTTGCTGACACATGACTGTAGACTTGTTGAGGAGGCAGTTCCAGAAGTCATCAAAGCCGATTTTTTTCACTACTGCTGTTTTGGCACCTGTAGCTTTCTTAATAAGCTTCTTGTTTTGTACTCAGATGCAATACATCTTACTTCATAGTTGAATGAATTCCATCATGATGTTACTAAAACACTCATCCTACATCAGCTTAATAACTTTCTTATTCACCAGAGGTAGATCAAATTGATTATTCGATGGAAAATCTGATGTGTCAAATGTATCTACGTCAACGTCATCGTCTGCTTCTGTAATCTGTCTCAAGCCTTCTTAAAGCAAATCTGCAATGTACTTAAAGTACTGAACATTTATGCTGTCTACAAATGAAACAAAATATTAGAAAAAGAGAGAGAGAAGATAGTGTTGGTGGAAAAAAACCCTCTACATCCATCCACATAACTTTTTAATTAATAAGTTTTGAAAAAAATCTCCTTACCGTATAGTAAATAATGAGCTCCAGAAAGAATAAATATAACTCTATCTATGGTTCTGACTTACACTTTACTACTTAAAATGACAAAGTACGATGATGATTGTTTGATAGTGCTGACACGACAGCTCATACTGATATGCCTTTTCATACTCACTACTCATCTCCACTTCTCAAAGTGTAAGTAGGGTATGATATAAGCAGCCTTTACGCAAATTTGCAATCAGATCTTTATAGTGGTAAGATGCAGGAATAAAAGAGAGAGGGAGTAAGTAAGAGTTTAGTCAGTTGCTAGATACTGCTGAGCATAGATATCTCAATCTACGACTCCAAGCACTAAACCTCCTAGCTGTCTTACCACTGCTTAATGTTAAGAAGTAGTGGGGATAAAAAGAGGGTAAGAGTAAATACGAAAAGTTGGCTAGAGCTAGAGAGCTCAGTTGTCAACCGGTCAGTCAAAAGATCAGACCTCTTTGATCATGGAATACGTTGTTGATGTTCAGGGTTTTAGGAGATCCTCGAATGTTTTGGTTCCAAAGGACCTTGTTATCGTATCTATAATGAAGAAATTTCAACCAATAGTTTTTTATTTTGATGCTCCATATAAATGGTCAAAACTTTTGCATGAGGAACGTATGGTCAATGGTTGGCTTGAAAGGAATTCTCATGGGGTGTCATGGAATTTGGGGAGAAGATGCTTCTCTAGAGTGATTTTTATCTTTAAATATTTCTTAAGAATTGCTGACATAATTCACGTTTAAGTATTGGAAAAAAGAAACTCGCTGAAAGACATAGTATCTGAACAGTAAGTACTATATTAAGTAAGTATAATACACATCATTAATGAAATTTAATCTTAACATGGTGTTTGGGATTGAAAACCCAATTATTGTGAACTGTATAATTTGATTTACCGGTTGCGAGGAAAAAGAGTGGGAGCCAAATTGCTTGGTTTTATTGAAAGATTAACACTCACGCCCTTTTATGTATAACAAAATTATAAAGTATATTAACAGCAGAAATTACATCACTTGATGAGAAAACATTGAAAAACTCTGGTAAATAACAAAATTACGTTTTATGTGCGCTAGTGCAAGGATATTAAACGAAGTTGAAGAACAGTTATTTTACTAATATAATTAAACTGAAAATAATGTTGTTTGAGTCACGCGAGTCAATTACACAAGACATTTTCTCTTTCTATTTAAAATGATTTGCTCGAGAAAATGTCTACTTGGTTGGTGTACACAGTGACCACACTGTGGTTCACTGGACGAGCGATCGCTGCGGACTGACTAAATGCTCACAGGCGAGCAGTCGCGAGCAGCCAAAGTAACTTAAACGTGGAGCGCTATGATTGGTGGTCACGCAGGATCATCGTACGCACGCTATTGGTTACAACATACTAAAGTTAATTGCTAGCGCGCAAATATATAAATTCTATATAGTTAATGTTTGTAATACTAATTTAAAGTAGAACACATGGCTCTTTATGTTTCAGTCACATTTGCAATGCTGAAGATTGAGGATGCCTTGCTATCAGTAAAATCAATACAAAGTGTGAAGCATGCTTTACTCATCGATTATGCGCAAAACCAGTTTGTGCTTCTAGGAATGCTACTACACTAAAGGACTGGCCACTTACCTCCAGAGATATAGTGGATACAAGAAATGATGATACATTTAATTCTGGTGATAATTTGTAAAATTTAAGAATAAGACTTTTTAAAAAAATAAAAATGAATAAGAAGAAAGTATATGGTTACTCTTCAGTGGTGGGGGCTGGAATGGGGCCTTCACCACTTTTTTTTACACTTAACAAACAACAGTACTAACGCCGTGCTTAAGTTATCTTTAAGTTAGCTTTTAGCCATCTTTAGTTATCTTAACGTTGTCTTTAAGTTATCAATAAGGAAATGTCAGATAACGTTAAAGCCATATTTAAGTTATCTTCAAGACATTTACTTTTATGTTGATAAGACAGTTCGGTACTATGCTACCATCTTCTAAGCATCTGTATTAGTACACGTACCTTACACCTTTTCGATACCACAGTCGGTAGCATACCTGACTAATCACTCTGGAAACTCAGGTTCAAATTTGATTGATGGCAAGAAAATTTTCATTTTTAAATTTATTTTCCTGGAATAAAAATAATTTAAGAACATGCGCTTATTTTATTCTATATAAAGTTTGAAAGGACTTTTAAAAACACACGCTTATTTAAAATTGCGACTATGCAACCATCTTCCCCATTTGTCTGTATCAGTATAGCCACCTTCCAACCCTCCAGTAGTACAGTTAGTAGCATGCCTGGCTATCACACTGAAGACTGAGGTTCAAATCTGAACGAGAGCAAAAATATTTTTATTAAAAAATTTACTATCATACTTATTACAGTTTTTCAAATTAAGTAATCAAATTAATTAATCAAAAAATTAATCAAATGATAATGGGCTAAAATAATTTTGAAATGTACGCTCATTTCAAATTAAAGAAAAAATACATCTCAAAACATACGCTTACTCACATGATTCGGATTAAGATATAAGTGCCAGATCTGAAGTGGCCTCGTACCTGCAGGTTGGGGGTGGCACAGTACCTGCATAAGTGGAGGAAGTAGCTTTGGATCTCTGTGGCAGGTAGCATAGTGGGAGTTGGGATAACAAAGAGGAAAGGTAATAAGTATGAAACGGAGAGCTCAGTTGCTATACACTGCTAAGGGTATAAGTGTCCGTCTACGACTTCAAAACCTGACTAAGCCTTCTAGTTCTTTTCTATTGCTCTTTATTGAGAAGTGGCTGACTAGGGGGGGGGGGTAAGAGTAAAGAAAATATGCCTATACCACGTGACACAGTGATATGTACATGACCACTAGAGGAAAAGTAATACAGGCTTAATAGGAGCCATTAAGTTTTTGTTTTTTTTTCGTGGTGGACACAAAAAGTTCTTGGAGTATATATTTTTAACATTGTAAGAGTTAGGTTTTTATTTTTTTTTTATATGATGAAATTGCTTTTTGAGGCCAAAAACATCTTTTTAACGGTACCAAGTACAATTTAACCTAACATCAAGCTGCTTCTTTACCTCTGAGCCGACACAACAGTAACAGCATTAGCAGCATAAGCGAGTAGCTCGATGTAGGGTTATCTGTACTTTGTACCGTGAAAATGCTGTTTACGGCCTTAATTAACGATTTCATCGTATAAAAAAATAATAACCTCACTCTCATAATGTTAAAAATACATAATCCAATAACTTTTTATATTTAACACCTTTTCTACCACGAAAAACAATAAAAACTTCATTTCTCCCATAAGGCCTGTAATATTTTTTTTCTAGTAGTCATATATATATATATAGATATATATATATATATATCGCCGTGCCACGTGGTGTAGGCATATTCCCAAAAGAGTGGTGGTCAGAAGTGATGCTGCTCTACAAGTATAGGCAACAGAGAGGGGGTGTGCTTGTACATGGGTGCAGCCAGTACTCATAGTCATGTGGAACCGAGCTCAAGTGAGAAAAGGGGTTGTGCCAGTCCCTGTACAGGTACGAGCACTGGTGCAGGAATTGGGGGGGGGGGGTGGAACTCATATTAACCCTGTTTTTACTGCAATGCGTTTTGTGGCCCTGGAGGGCACCTATGCATTTTTATTGAGTCTGAAAATTATGCTTTTTTTATGTCGAATGTGGACAAAAAGTGTGCCCTTTTTTCTAAGTCTGAACTAAACCTAGGCATTTTTTTCTCGTTGGGGCTACAACTATGCTTTTTCTAAACTTGGACGATTACTATTCTTTTTTTCATTCTAGTGTGAATTATTATTCTTTCTGTTCTAAAACAAATACTAGAATATTTTATAAAAGTAAAAAAATGCATTAATAATAAATGATTAATCTAATATGTTAATAACGTAAAAAGTCACTTTTCGTAATAAGTAACAAATGAAAAATCAGATTTTTGAAGTATTTTATTCAAAAATTTAAAAAATAGTAGCCAAAAGTTTCAATATACGTATTTTAATACTGTTAACGTATTTATTTATTGACATTCATGTAATGTTTTAATAATATTTTCAAGAACAGTTGTTTTTATAATGTTATTTATCGTGAATCATGCTAGAATTCGATATAACGCAACGATTTACGGTATAATGAAAGTTATGCACAACTATCAGTTATTTATACAGGAATAAAAAGATGAAAAATCTTTAATTATGACCTAGGAAGAAATACTAAAATGATCATACACTGGAAGTATAAGCGTTTGAAAACATAACCTCAAATAGTGAAGTATAATTAAGGTGTAGAGAACGTAAGCACCCAATAATCTGTCCAGAAACTTTATCAATAGCAACAAAAATTTGTATAAATCACATCGACTACCATTTTCTCGTGTAATAATTTTAGACGCTCTTTAATAACCAATAATTTTAAAAACTAATTTCTTTAGCTGCATTATTTAATTTATTACAGGTAACGGGAAAAAAATATTCTCTATTATCCTTGTATCCCAGTCCAACAAAGATACAAGTCTTAACATCTGGAAATAGAATCTCAACTAGTTGTTTGCGTTAAAATGGTTCAAACCATCATGATGGGACATTAATTTATATATTAATAATAAAGATACTTGATCCATAGCATCAAACATTAGTATTAAATAATATTGCTCTGTTATATTCATAATTGTTTTCCACTAGTCACTACTTTACATATTGAATGATACACATTATCAAGATTACTCATAAATACATTACCAAAATTATTCTAGACTCCTGCAAAACCTAATGTTATCCCGTTACAGATTCTGATAATTTTATAAAATATCAGTATTTATGTATTTTTAATGAAGATTTTCGATTCACTGGTATAAAAAAAAATTTGTTGTATTAATCTCATAACCTAATACAACTATAGTCGTACAAACATTTACAAACATCACCTTCATTAGTTGTGTGTACTTTTAGTCTAGAAAATAAGATGTAACAAACTAAGAACTTTTCACAGATTGGTTTCTATTTGCCACGACTAGATTTCATGTAAATAATAATAATTATGGAGTTGATGTATGAATACATTACCAGAACTATTTTATACCACACCCAACCTGAAACTGTAATGTTTCAGACCCGGTACAAGAAAGGGGTTAAATCATCCTTACCAAATCATCCTACAAGAAACCCTGTAGAATTTGATGCGGTTATTACTCACTATTGGTGGCAGTGAAGAGTGCTTGGATCGAGTTCCGACTTAATCGCCCTATTGGTGTGCAAACAGCTGTTGTACCTCTACAAACAAGATTACGAAGCTTACAAGAGTCCAAAGCACTAAAATATAAAAATTTTTAGATGAATAAAATTATGAAAAAAACTTTAATAATGGGTACTACATAACATATTAGTAGCAAAAGTGTGTATAAAAAGTAGTTATTAGTATCTGAAAAAGCGTTTTCAACGTTCATAATGCTTAGATACATGGCACAGTTAGATTTTCGGGTAACAATAAAAAAATGAAGTTAACACCTACGTACAATTAGTGACTAACTATCTAACATATTTTAATAGCTTTACACACAGTTAAATAATTTGCCAATACTTCAAATTGAATTATGTTATTTTAACCTGCTTAAAAGTGTATAATTTTCTTTAATACTTCTTACTCACTTCTATATGCGTAGTTATACACTTCATAAGTGAGTATTTGTCATTTACACACTTAAAAATCTTGTTTTAACATATTTTATGTGTGTAAATGATAAGTACACACGTGTCAAGTATAAAATTACTCGAATCAAAGTAAGTAAAAAGTATTACAGAAAATGTCTGCCTTTTTGTGTTTGTCGCCAAGCAATGGACTATCCATACACAAACTTTTTATAAGCCGTAGGTACTACTCTGAGAACGTCACTGATAACCTGCATATTTTGTGAAGTGAAAAAGAAAAATTGAATTTACGAAAAAAAAAAAGTATATTAGGAATGGTAACATTTTCTGCTTAGGTACCAATTTAATCCGCGAATGGTCGATTGTAAAAATTTTTTAAAGTAAAAGAAGGAATACTTGGCAAAGACAAGAGTAGGTAAGGATTTTCTGAGATAAAGCCTAACATGAGTATAGAGCCTGCTGATATGTATAAAATACCTAATGTATTAAAATAGTTTGTCGTTTATCAGTTATTACGTTATTTGGAGTGAAAACTCCATGGAAATATGTAACAGTTTGCGTCGATACTTTTTAAATCCCCAGTTTAACCCAACTGATGGATTTCCTCACACAATGTAAAAAAATTACACATATGTATGTTTAAAAGTATAATCATCTTGTATCATACACGGCTTGCTACTTCTATAGTCTGGAATATTAATGGCACGGTGTTAGTCTTTCCAAATATTAATAAGCTTAAAGTCAATGGATAGACAGCGGTAATGCCAATGTGATGCTATATCGTAGTCTTAGGCTGATGAATGATGATGATGATGATGATGATGATGATGATGATGATGATGATGATGATGATGATAATGATGATGATGATGATGATGATAATGATGATGATGATGATGATGATGATGTTGATAATGAGCCTGTTCACCAATTCGCAATACAGAGATAGATCAGTAGGTTATTGATTGAATGATGCGTATCCTTCTTAACACCACGTTACGCGTGATAAAACCAAGCGCTTTTTCATTCAAGACATGCAATGAATAAAGACAGACATATTTAAATTGTTTAGATGGTAGGTTTGTATAAAAAAAAATAGACGGTGTTCAGGTATTCTGTACCTCTACGTAAACTTCAGTGACGCATAGTGGCCAATACAAGAAATGAAAAGTTTGTAAAAAATATGTTATCAGCGGCCTTTTGGGTAGTAGGTGGCTTTGAACAGCGAGGAAGAACTGAGGGTGGCCGAAATCGTCTTCAAAAGTGTGGATTTCTGCATTACACCATGTAAATATTATATCATTACACATATTACACTATATTATGCCATAAATAAATAAAAATAAAAACAAAAATTGATAGCAATGGACGAGGGATACAACGTGCCTGTGTCCAAGTTATAAACTTAAAATTTAAGGGCAAAATTTGAGTATCTTCAGCAGTAAATATTAAATAAGCTTTCAAATTACCCCCATTTTTGAGTACATCTATTATACAATATAAGTTATTTAGAAAATCAAATTAAGTCACAGTTGTAATTGATAAGTTTTTAATTGTTACTGTAGTAAGACAAGTCCAACATTTTACACATGTAATTGCACGTTTCATTCACCAACTGTATATAAATAATCATTACAATTTATCACTGCTTTATGATAAATCTAACATTTTTTGTACGTATGTACTCGCACTGTTACTTGGGAACATTCGAATGAACTAGAAAATATTTTTAGGAATTATCAAATACCTAGCTTATTAAGAAGATTCGATTAATACGAGCAATAATTTATGATTTTAAATTTATTAATTTCATCTTTACTGTATATGTGTATGCGTAAACTTACATAAACATGGATCAGGTTAAAGTCGATGTAAGTTATCCAAATGAAAATTTATCTTCATCATGTGTTTTAATTAAAAACTTGTAAATGTGGTTATTGAGAATGTAATACATTTATACTAGAGACTATACTTTACTGATATAAGAAAGATTGACTCGTGGCGCCGTCTATAGGCAACTGCAAGCATACAGCTTTGCAAACGCCCGGTGCTCCGATAAAGCACGCAGGCTAGATAGATCTTGTCTGTCTGTTGAAGCATGCGGTTCATGCATACAAGTAGCCGTTTGTTATTAGCTCTATTGTATATCATTATGTAAAATTATATTTTTTATCTCCTTATTAAATCCTATTTACCTATACAAAGTGTATTTGTTCATTATTTCAACGATTTAAAAGTGACAAAAGTGAGCAAGTTGGAAGTTATTTCAAAGTTTTTGATAGATTTGTTAAAATGTTTGTCAAGTACATTTTATGTAAAAGATACAACAGACAATTTAATTAGTCTTGATGAGGTAAAGGATAAAAATAAAGTAGTTGCGTACAATAGTACGGTAAAAATTAACAACAAAGGTGCGCTTTTGGCTACAGTGTATAAAAAAGATCAAATACGTGAAATGAAATTTTAAATTATGTTAAGATTATCATTAATTCTACAAGTACAGAGAAAAATAATCAAATAACTTTAAAAGAAAGATGGCATAGTATTCAGGGACACGTGAATTTTAAATTTTAAAATATGTTACATAAAAATAAATTGGCTGAAGAATGGCCTAAGGAAATAAATAATTATTTTATAAAATATTCTGTTTGTATTGAATATAAGATGCATAATTTAACATTTGAGAATAATAGGAAAAAGATATTATAAAAATAGTTCGCACTGGTTTATATGGCCCTCATAATATAATTGGGTTAAATGAGGAAAAGTATTTTTTAACGTTCTTCGATGATTATAGTTAAATTGCTAGAGTATATCTGATTAAATTAAAAGATAATGTTTATGAGTGTTTTTTTTATACTAATAAAGTTGAAAATTGAACGATGAACAGGATGAAAAAGTTAATGTATGATAATGGAAAAGAGAATATAAATAAAAGAATTTTTCATTCGGTAAATGAAAAAGGAATAAATCTAGAAGCATATGTACTGTAAGTGTAAGAATTACATGGTACACGGAAAGACCTTTTTCATTGAAAATCCCCTACTACATTCAGTTACGAGTTTTTAATAGCTTGGTAAGGTTTTTTCCCGTACCAGGTCCGTCTAAAACCTACGCTCGAAAATGTTGGACATGTGAAGTCTTCTTCTACTGGCAAATAAGATTATATTAATGCTAGGTACGGTATTTTCTTTCTATTGTCTCACTAAAAATCCTCTACCACATGAAGTTATGTGTTTGTCATAGCTTGGTAAGGATTTTTCCCGTACCAGGTCTACTTAAAACCTACACTCAAATACGTTAGTATTAGGTTATGTTATTTTACTGTTAGGTATACTGTATATTTACTCTCCAAGTATATATATATATATCAGTGTCAGATTTTAAGAGGCTTACTATACACACACACGTATGCGCTCGCGCGCGCGCGCGTGTGTGTGTGTGTGTGTGCGCACGCGCGCATGTATGTATGCATTTAAAAATATATAATAAGTACTGCTCTGCGCACTATAGTACGTCCTATACACTGACTGGGTGCATCTACTTTTCACGGCTACTGATGGTAAGGAAAAAAACCGTACCACCACCAATAAATAGTCGTACTGATGTCCTAAAATCAGTATACTCAGTAGATAATTTAAGATCACTAAAGGTGAGACTAAAAATTTCTGTGTAAGTAAGCAATAAATATAACGTTGGTCTAGTACTTCTTGTGATCAAATATTGAAGTAGGGGATTTTAAATGAAAAAGGTCTTTCCGTGTACTGCTAAGAGATATAGGTTACGTTCGAATAAATAGTATTCGTATCCCAATCGTATCCCAATCTCATTCTGGCATTACAGTCGAGAATACGATTTAGATACAATTGGGATACGGATACGATTCATTCGAACGCAATCATAATAGAAACATAAGTAAATTTGCTAAACGTTCATTAAGTAAAACTAGAATAGATAAAAGGTTTTGGCAAGATATAATGTGTGTGGCAGCCTGTTTAAAGAGCACGACACTTGCAAATACTGCTGAGTTGAAAACACCTTTTGAAATTTTCTTTAGTACTAAACCTGATGTGAGGTATTTAAAAATGTGTGGAAGTAGAGTATTTCTACCTGTAGTTGAACAGAACCAAAGGTTTAAATGAGATAGAAAACCAGTTTTAGGAATTTTTGTAGATGATAAAAATGTGGGATATCGAATTTTAATTATTAGTAAAGTTATTGTAGCAAGAGATGTAGATGTAATAGGAAAGTATCAATATTGTATTGGTTGGAAAGATGATGATAAAACGAAAAATGAGAATGAAATGTTTAAAAAAAATCTGAGTCTAATGATGAATTTAGGGATGCAGAAAATTAAAATCATGATAATTCTTTCGACAATGAAAATGAATTTAAGAATCCATGAAATAAGAATATTAATAATAGACTACAGATTTTCTTACACATTCTGCTTTTTTACTAGTTATTTTTCAGCCACTATCATAGCTGATATTCTTCTCAGCTAAATTCAAGCAATAATTGTAACACAAGTAGAGGTAAACTTATTAGTTAACCAGTTTTCTCTCATTTTTTTAACTATACTTTTTGTAATATTTATCTGTTTTACTGTTAAGGACTGTAACGTTATTTCTATTAATAAGATTAATATTGTCATGTCTTATCTGATGTACTGTTAATAAAGCACAAAATTTTAACATGCTTTCATACTGCATATTTTCCATAGTTCTGTTCAACTTATGTAATGACTGATTTTTCATACTACCACTTATACACAACTTTGGTTCAGAATACTTAGATTTTGCGAAGTTATCTTGCAAATAAGTACTAATAATATTGAGAAATTTTCTCTTGAAGTAGAAGTCGTTGATGTGATCATACCTAGATTTAAAATCACTGCTGTGGAGGTTCTGTTTCCTTGCACGAGGTTGTTTGTCGTATAAATTCATTGATCCTTCCACGAAAGATCTAATTTTATACTTAATAGTAGTCCTTAGTTTGACTGACTTCATTTCTCTTTCATGCTGTTTCCTTACAACAAACAAATGACTTGTTGTTTGTAACTGCACTATCAGTTAATTCAAAATCATTAAAACAGAAAAAATGAGCTTGTAAAATATATAAAGGAACTTTCAAAGTACCTGATAATCCTGCAAACTTTACTTGTGACACACTGAACAAGTGCAGGCATCCATCACTTGTCGAACCTTTGCAAATAGTACTTATATGCATCATGACAAAGATCATATTTATCAGCCATCGAAATACTATTTTATCCTCCCTGCAGGATTGAAGTAAAAATGTAACGCTACATACTTGACAAAATAACTCATTGGCGATCATTGCAATCTATCACTGTGGCATGATGAATTAAAAACTTGTCTTGACTTACATTGCAATATAATTATAAATAACGAAAAAAATTTGAATAATTTCACAGACATATGTTTAAAAGAATTTTAAGAAGCGAGTAAACTTGATTAGTGATACTTTAAATAAGGAAAAGAGTTAATTACTCTGCAAACAATAAGCAGCATACAGCATAAAAGTACAGGAACACAATTAAATTTGCTAGCTATCACTAACACAAATAACGTACATTCCAATTCATATCACTTTTCCAGAAAAACTAGCAGCTACCCCGTAACAAAATTTATGCGCGATATTGTGCAAGATATCCTACAAGACATCTTACAAGATATCCTACATGAAATCTTATAGGATACGATGTAAGACTTCTTGCAAGATAGTTTACATGATATCCTTCACGATATTAAACAAGATTTTCGGCAACTAAATAATATAAAAGTAGAAATTGTAACTTATGTAATTTAAAATTTTTTCTGCTTAAAAGCTGTTAGAAAAGATAATATAAATGGTAAAAAAAAGACTCTCTTTGCTGAAGTTAAAGGGTTTGAACCTTGCCCAAAGGACTCGTAGTCAAGTGGATTAGATACTTGCAAAATAATTTACATCCTCATGAGGTTAATCTGAAACTTATGTTTACGGTTTTATCATTCTGTAAATAATAGTTACTACTTTTGTTCCCTAATTGATAAGTAACATCTTATCAATGTACATTTAATATTGTTTTATGTCACTTAACGCGTTCGTCAACAATAAATCTAGTAACTGATTTTACAATTACTTTTCGTTAACAGATTTTACTATTACTTTACATATTCTTTTCATTCCAAGGGAAAATTAGTCGATATTTAAAAGTGTTATAAATTAACTGTAATTGTCACAATAAAGTTGTAGATTACCTTTTTCTCTTTAATAGTTTAATCTGGGTATCGAAAACCAGCAGAAAAAAACAATTTTCCACTTATTTATGCAATACTCAGATAAATTATATTAATTGTTACAATATAAGATTATTCATAAAATAAAGTATTCTCAAAAAGTATTAGATTTGAACAAAAATTAGGGAAATTTTTTTTTGAACTAGAATTAGAGACTGTAAAAAAGCAATATCTCTAAGACATAATAACATTAATAAGTGTTATTTTCTGTAGTTTTGTTAAATTTATTAAAAATTTGTTCTAAAAATTGTTTGATTTACACAAGAAAATTGATATATTTGTAACTGTTCTTCAAGCCTGTCAAAGTCATTGCGTAAGAACTTAAAAACTTTATTAAATGTTGATTTATGTAAAACTCAATTTAAGTAATTTTATTTTTCATAAATTTAATCATGATAATTCTGCTTACATGGTTTGGTAAAAATAAATTATTAAAATTGTAAAGAAATATCATATTCAGTTTGTTTTACATTTTTAATAATAAAGATTAAGTTTTAAAAACACAACAAAAAGTTTTTTAAATAATTATGAGAGCTTATTTAGAGCTACAGTTTTGCTGCACTGCAAAAAGCAAATAATTCACAGCTTTAGTACTAAAGATTAAATTTTAATACGTTTAAATAATGTGTGTCAAACAAGTGTTAATTTCACCCCTTATGTATTATACTACTGACTATAAAAGTTAAATAATCAACCTCAAATAATTAAAAAATATAAAGAGTATACGGAACTTTTTATGCTAACGTTATAACATCACAAGTCTAGTACCGTCAGCTAGACCATTAGTTTTAGACCTAGATTTATCGGGCTTTCAACACAAATGTTTCCATAATCTTTTTTTCTAATTAACTGAGTTATTTAATTGTTAGTTTCTATTTCTTGGAACATTTTATACATCTTTAATGGACTTAAAATTTTTTGTTTAATGTATAATGGCTTGAAAAGGTGTACGTGCGGTCAAAATATAATTTCTCTGCTTTTTTAAGGAAAACTCATGAATGTGAGATTATTTAAAATACAACACAAATACCATTCTCTTTAAGAATCTGAAAATATATGTGATAAGACATTTTGATTCTTATTCTTATTACAAGCAGGATATACAACATTCTTAGGGCAGAATAGTGATGCGCAAACTATCTTTAACAAATATGTTATACATTACACAACTTTTACCGCTTGCGTTTCCTACGAATATTCACCGTTTCCATTAATGAAATTAATTTTAATAATTATACATATAGGTATATTTGAAGAGAGTAGTAAAGCAGGTACCTCTGATTTTTTTTAGTAAAAGCAATATAAAAACACAGTTTTTGATCGATACTTCTTGAAAATTATTATTGTCGCTGTTATGAGTCTTGTATTTTCATGAACAGTACCTTTAAAATTGTTAAATACGCATATAAATATGTATGTATTTACTTTGTGTAGTAGTGTTGAAAAGATCTCAACCCCATTACATTTCAGCATACTAAAGTGAGACATTGAACACAATTTTTGAATAATATAAATGATTGAGAAGCATAACTTGTTGACGGTTTTTTTATTGTAGTAATAAGTTTTGTGTTTCCAAAAGTATAGAACTAAGTTAACTTTAACTTTAAAACTTTTTGAAGTGAAACTTCTAATGGCACGTTGTGAATTTTTTTAAGCGACACAAAATTTCTGAGCCACCCACCACTCCAGCCGCTCTCTCTCTCTCTCTCTCTCTCTGCCTTGTCCTCCTTGCCACCAGAGCAGTGCATATATGCGTAGAGTGGGACGTGCCTTTCTCTCTGCCTCGCTCCCCTTGCTACTACATGCTCAAAATTTTTACGTGTATGTGTGTGTGTGTGTGTGTGTGTGTGTCATGAGGTATTATTTGTTATTAAATAACCTCAAATTCGTATTTTAGTTGTACTTTTCTGACATATGAGTTATAAATTACGAAAAAATTATAGTATACCTTGAAAATTAATAGAGATGTCCACAAATTAATTTAAAGTGTTTTTATAACAATACAACTCCATAAAATAAGAAAAATCGTCATATATCGACAAAGAAGGAAAATAGGCCAAAAATACCGATTTTTCACGGGTATCCTAAATGAGAAATAAAATATCTAGAAGCACAAATAGAGGTGTCATTTGTTGTAATAACATAACCTCAATTTCGTATTTTTGCTCTATCTTTATGAAATTAAAGTTAGAAATTGCAAATAAATTACAGTATACTTTAAACGTGAATAATACAGATGTACGCAAAGAAATTTAAAGTGTTTCCATGACACCATAACCTCAAAAAATAAAAAAAATCGTCATATCTCGACGGAGAAGCAAAATAGGCCAAAAATACCAATTTCTGACGGGTATCCTAAAGGCAAAATAAAATATTGAGTTGCACAAATTGAGGTGTCATTTGTTATGATAACATAACCTCAAATTCGTATTTTCGGTCTATCTTTATGAAATTGGAGTTATAAATTACAAAAAAAAATTGCAGTATACTTTAAACATTAATGCAGATGTGCGCGAAGAAATTTAAAGTGTTTTTATGACAACATAACCTTAAAAAATTAGAAAAAACACCATATCTCGAAGGAGAAGCAACATAAGTCAAAAATCCTAATTTTCGTGGGTTTACTAAAGGGGAAAAAACAATTAAAGCGTGCAATTCAGTTTGATGAAAACATAATTTTCAGACATTTCAAATACGAAATTTTTTTCACTTGTTTAATGTTATTGAAAGAAATTAACTTATTTAAATCGTAGCAATAACACATATGATCGCTTGTCATATAATTTTCTGTATAAAATGAGTTCAATATTTGATACATGAGGTTTCACTTCTATCGTGGGTCTCACGACCTTATTTTTTTTTGTTTTGCTATTTTAATCTTACATTCATTAATAAGAATGCAAAGTAAACCCTATATGATACTTTTTCACCATATTTTACAATTTCTTTCTTTAACAAAACGATAAAAACAGAATTTTCATTATTATTAAAATTATATAAAATACAATAAATTAAACAAAACTCGATAAAATATCATTGAATGATGTCATTATATCTTTAAGATAATGCTTTTTTACAGTTTCTTATTTGAGTTAAGAAAAAATGTTCGGAATTCTTGTTTACATTTAATAGTTTTCAAAAAAATTTTATTTTATGGATGAACTTATGTCGTAAGAATTTATGTAATTTATCTGAGTTCTGTATGAATAGGTGAAAAATATTATATTTTCTGCTGGTATTCGTTACCTAGATTAATGTGTTGCAGAGGAAAATGTTGTTTATAACTTTGTTGTGATAACAACAATAAATTTATTAGACCCTAGCGGGAATTTGCAAACGTAACAAAATAAAAGAAAAAGTAAACATGTGTATTACACTAAGTAAACTTTTACACTTATAATTTTTTATAATAATTACTCAACTTTTTTTCGTTAAAAGTAATATTTAATGAAAAATGTAAGAAAATGTGTCTAAGAGTTATTACTCATAACGAAATATGAAACAGTGTAATAAGCTGCCAAAAACTGTAAGCTGTTATAAAATATTACACATGACAACATTTCCTTACGTTTTAATAAAGTTTATTACTGTTGTTTTTTCACGAGATTCGAGTGAGTTTTGTAGGATCATAATAGTAAACGTAACGAGTTGTAAGGTAATGTATTGAGTTGTAGTCAACTGTAAGTAAATATAACAAAACGTAACAAACTGTAACTGTGGTACAAAATCCAACCAAACCTTACATTACATCACAGAAAGTTACGGTTTGTAAAGTTTTTTTACACTTTTTTTTCCGTTAGGGCACTTTTAAATATAGACTTAGTTTCCCATGGAATGAAAAGGATATGTAAAGTATAAGTAAATCCGTGAATGAAAAGTAGTAGTAAAATTAATTACTAGATTTATTCTTGACGAACGTGTTAAGAGACACGAAACAATCTAAAATGTACATTAATAAGATGTTAATTATTAATTAGGTCACCATGGTGGTAAATAGTATTCACGAAATGATGAAATAAAAAGCATAAGTTTCAGATGTACGTCATAAGAACGTAAATTTTTTCCGAGTGTCTAGTCCACTCTGGCCAAGTGGGTAAGCCACTCGACTACGAGTCCTTCGGGTGAGGTTCAAATCCGCTAATTGCAGCAAAAAGATGGTCTTTTTTCTAAAATTTGTATTAGCTTTACTAACAGCTTTTAAGCAGAAAAAATTCAAAATTTCATTGGTTACAATTTAAACTGTTTTATTTTTTAGTTGCCGAAAATCTTGCTTAATATCGTGTGGGATGTCATGTAGACTATCGTGCAAGATAAGAAGTCTTACATGATATCCGACAAGATTTCGTGTAGGATATCTTGTAAGATGTCGTGTAGGATATTTTGCCTAATATCGCGCAGAAATTTTGTTACGGGACAGCAGGAAACAAAACAAATCGAGTGAAAAAGCTGGAGCAGTTATCTTGATCTCGAGTAACTATCCTGACAAGGCTTACGTTTGCAAACGCAATCGTATTTAAATCTACCTTTTGGTTTAAAGCTCGGTGACCGTCCAGTTTCCGGGATTGTGATTAGCTGATGTAGATATACATGTATTTGTGTGTGTTTATGTGGCTCATAGTAAAGAATATGAGAACCATTGTCTCAACAGACAACACTCGGCCGTGGTCACGCAGCCACGGCCCAACAAAGACGTCCCCCTGCCAGTCTCTTTGAGGCAGAAAATTGATAGAGGAACCAGGGGACCTGTTTTTGCGATCTTCAAATCAACACTGAATCACCCTTTCCCCACAGAACAAGCCAGAATGGTAGATCCTTCTTACCCAGACCTTTAACCTAAGCCTCGACCACTTCTTACAACTTTACTATAAGATTTTGTGTCTGGTATGATGGACGATAGCTACGCGGGCTAAGTTTTTTGTTCCAGCCAAACGATTTAGCTTTCGATTCTTGTTTATTTTATTTATTTTTTTTTTTTTCAATTAGCAAAATTTTTCATTAGATGATTCTTATTAAACAAAAAAAGATTAATTTTGGTGCTTACATAAATGCTAAGGCACATAATGTACGTTATTCCTCAGCATAATTTGAATAAAGCTCACTTATAAATTACTGTTTTTATTAAAAACTACTCATCATTTTTTCTTCCATCTTTAAACCATAGTACACATAAAACGGAATGCCACGTTTATATAATTATACATTTACATGTGTAATATTTTAACACCAAACCAAAATTATAACAAGTACTTTGTATAAAGGAGTGATGTTAAGATCAGGTTAGTGTAATATAAACTAAAATACTAGTTTTTTATTGAAGAGACTAAAACCACACTGTTGAGTCAGTTAAGTTTCAAAAACATGAAATCATTTAACCCGTTATTGTATTTATACTTATGATTTAAGTATTATTAAATATTTCAAAATGATTCTTATATCTGGATCTTTGTGAATTTACAAATAAGATGATGTTTGTTAAAGAAAAATTAGAATGAATCATCTTTTGCAGAATACTTAAAAGCTTGTTCTATTTTTTTTTTCTTTTTTTATCAAATAGTCAGCTAATTTGTCACTTACAACTTCAAAGCAAAGGCCATATCGCAAAGCTTTTGTAAATGATCGGTGAATATTTTGTGCAAGCCTTGATGTGAAAATTATTTGTGTTGATAGTCATGGTAAAATTAGGATCTATTTCACTGACCAACCTCAACCTCTCTCTTTGAATATCTTTTAAAGCACTACATGTTTAGAGAGCAGCCATAATCTTTTCTTCATATAGTAATCTCATATCATCCTTCTCATTTTTCATATCATTTTTCGTAAGTTTGATGAAAAAACCGATCCTTCTAGTACAGTTATCACTTTAGTAGACAATTTTTACCATTTGTGTAAGTCCAAATCATCCACTTGCTTACCATGCTGGCTGCATAATGAAATGACTGCAGAAACGTTTTCGCAGTGAGTTCGAAGTACTGTAAGTTCATCATGGTCTTGATTCTTTTAAATGAGTTGAAGTATTTCTTAAAACTTTTCAAAGTCTCAGAATTAGATTGATTATTTCAATATCCTTAAATATCTTTGTCTTATAAAAGTTGGTATGGCATGCAGTCTTCAATTATGATTAATTAAAAAAATACACTTTTTCTTACAGCTAAAATAAGGTGTTATTTAAAAATTAAGAAAAACATACTCACTTGGTAATATTTTTTTTATCAATAAATCCCTCTTTCAGGCTGCTGTACGGATGTTGTTTAGCTTCGTGGATAACTGCAGCTGTGTTCTTTAACAGTCTGAAGCGGTGAATGATGATTTCTGGGCTTTATGGTATTTCAGGTCTCCTCTTTAGTTTGGTAAGAGATAGTCAGCAAATGTGGATGAAACATGGAGACTAACTATGACGTTTATATAATGAGGTTGCAAGCAACAGAGACTTCATTTACCATAGCCACTAGATAAACTAACCAAGAGATAAGAGACTCTTGAAGGAGATAATCTTGAAAATGACGAAACATTTTTTTAGAATCATACCACATCATTAGTTTCTGAGGCTTCAAGCAACTGTCCAAAATTTTTATCTTAAAAGATACTGCTATTACCTGTATTTAAAAAAAAATGGGATACAACAGCTCACCACTTTAAAAACTCATGCAAATATTTAAAATTATTTTGTAAAAAAGAGAGGATTAATAGGTGGTTGAAGATTAATTTCCATGAAATCCTAAAATCATCTGGCTCAATTCCTAGGTATTAAGATTTCTCACAAATTACTAAGAAATACGAGAAAATGGTTTTTCAAAAGGCTATACAAGAAAAACTGACTTTACGAAACCCTATGTATTAAGGCAGTAAAATTTATTATTTTAAACATTCAATTATATTTAAAAACAAAGCAACGAAATAAACGGTTATAGAAAAAAAGTATGATTTGAATGTTTTTGCAAATGAGAGCGTTGGACGGAATCCTCACTATTTTTTTTTTTTTGTTTTTCGAAATTCTAACTGAGCTGTGCCACTTATTCTGAATTATAATTTTCGTTATGTTAGTTGTTCTCTGGTACACAAGAAATTAATTTAACTATACAGTATTAAAATAAAATATAAATGGTTAATGAATGAGATGTGTACGCTTTAATAAATGCATTTATAATTATGTACAGTACGTAAAAACTACTGCAAGTACTATGAGATGACGAGAAAGATTTAACAGGTAGTCAATTTAATAAGTTAGAGTCCAATTCTTAAGCGTTAACAATAAGATCCAGATAATTATCATTTTACACAAAGATTTCATTATCACCCTGCGCCTAAATATATTTGGAACCTTTCTTACTTGCCATATCATGTAAAGCTTGGGTACAGAGTGGGAGAGAATCTTATTGAATGAAATAATGACGTGTGTATTTAGATTTGGAAATAAGCTCGCATATTTAATACTGCCAAAGTTTTTTTCTGTGACAGGACAAAATCAAACGTACCAGTCGACTTAAATGAGACAACGAACAACTTGTACGTAGGTGCCACCGCGGATCTGAGTGTAAGCTTTAAGAAATTTTAAATTGCATAGTCCTTACATTTAGCTAGTCTAGCCCTCTCCATTTTTCCTATGCGTACTTGACTTCGTTCTCATTTTGGCCTTCTGAAATACAGGCTCCCTGAGAGTCTGAAACACAGCGTTCTTAAACGTAGGCTTACAGATGCGCTTTTCTTGCCCTGATACCTGGCTAATGATGAAATGAAATCGTCAATTAATACCATCAAAAAAGTCCGTACTACATGACTAAATGCCATTTACAAATGTCATTATCTTAAGAAAACAGCACGTTTCGTCAAATAATTTTCAATTAAGCCAAATCGAATTCACTCATAAACGCAAAGTAATGGCTTTGGTTGTGTGTTATTTTTTTCGTCAGTAGTTTACTCTACATTATGTTTGGAAAGAAAAGTCGATGCATATTCTTTTACGTACAAAAGTTTTTTCTTTTTCACCGTGAATTCTCAGCCAATCTAGCCAAGATTAGGCTTGCTTTATTCTTTGAAGCATTAAGAATGTCTATCTACTCTAATTTTTCTTGATAAAATAGTTATCTATTAAATAAATAATGTTATGAAGCTATACAATCTAAGTAATCTTATTAATAAGGTAAAAAACTTTAACCATCTCCAGACTTCCTTAATGCGATTTTTTTCTCCAAACTCAGAATTAAAAACTTCAAAAACCTCACTTTATTACACTGATGGCACTGTCTACCCACTTTTTCCAGTACAGTGTTAAGAAGAGAAAGATGAAGATTAAGTCAAAACAGAAAAAGAGATAAGGAAAGAGATAAATTAAGATGAGCTGGAGCTAAGTTGGCTATTTTAAGAGGTTATCAACGGGTGAGAGAAAAATAGAGAGATAGAGAGGAAAGACAGAAAGATTAAGTAAGATAGAGTTGCGTGGAGTTTGTGCTTGAGAAAGTGCAGTCATGAGTATGAAAATATAAAAGATGGGAAAAGTCATGTTGGAATTCCAAAGGGTCATGTGACTTCCACGATATATGTAGTCACTTTGGGAAAAAATGAGACAGGCCTTATGGGTGCAATTCTATTTTTATTTTTTTACATGTTCAACGATTGTCACACGATAAAAACCTTTCAATTACATGTTTTTGAGGAGATGACAATACCTTAGCTATTTTTCCAACTCAATTAGTCTTTTACAGCTTACAACTTTCCTTTGAAAGTGCAAAAATATACATTTAACCTCACCAAAATCCTGCTTGTTTTCATATATATAGTTGGGAATGGAAGAACTTTATACAGGTAAAATGTGCGTTTTCGTGACTTGGTCTACCAAAAATTTGTATTGACTCAGTAAGAATTGATAAACTTTCCAAAAGAGTTGGGCAGTTGGGCAGTTCATTTAGAACAGCGGCCGTTTGGATTTAACTATTAATAGACTAATTTAATTACATAGGAAAAACGTCACAAACTCAGTTTTATTTAAAAGACTCAAAAACCGTTTTGGTGAGAAAATTCATATTTTGCAGAAGACAGGCTTGATACCCACAATTTTGTATGAAATCTCTAGTTATAGAAACGTTCTTCATTAATCAAAAAAAAACTGCGTACTATCCGGAAAAAACGCTGATAAGTATCCATTATCTACTACTTTCTTAGATAAAATTGACGCAGACAATCCATATGTTATCAAACAATTTGTTGAATCAATTGTTTCGAGGAAAAAGATGAATATGACTAGGGTATTTCTTAAATCGAAATGCTTTACCGATCGTTACTGATGTTGGTTTAACCCACGTTTTTATCCAAGTTGCATTTGGCTTGTGAAAAATTGTCAAGAGATAAATTATTGACTTACTAAATAAGTTGGAAGTTTATGCGTCATATTACGCAGTGCAGCTATTTGACTTATCTACTGTGTTTGACTCTCGAAGTAATCAGATACAAGACGGCGCTTTTGTTCAGTTTGTCTTCAAAAATATGAATCATAACGTCAGAACGTTAGATGGAAAAAAGACGTTTCATTGTCTTGGTGGTATAGCCATTTATAAACCAGAGCATGCGTTCTGCTTCGAGGAAGGTTCCAGAAAATTGAAAGAAATTTCTAAGGCCCGTGAAGTATTGTCACAGCACTAAATTAAAACTGTTTTCTTCGGTGGTTTTAAGAGCGAAGTGTTAAAAAATTCTATTTTTCGCTTGACAACTGCAATAAATGTCATGAAACTACCAGTTTTATCTGCAAGCTTTGGCATGTATTTGTGGAGTGGAACTTTCAGACTTCTTGGTATTTTTAGTTGGAAAAGGCTTATGGACTTTTTCTCTAGTGAGGTAGCGTACGAAAAATCATCTATCATGTATCAGACTTTTATCAATCTCCTACCCTTCAATGACAAATCTATTAATACAGCTTTGCATTTTGCAGAGGAGGAATCTCAGAAATTGAATGTGAAGACATGCTTTTTTACTTTTGATCAATCACTCAACTACAAAACATGCTGTATCATAGCTGAAGAGACTAACGATAAAATAAAAAATGTTAAGGTATATCATGGTAGTTTTCACTTGCTGATGTTTTTCTTCCGGTCGATTGGTCTGACCATGAATGGTTCTGGATTAGATAACTTGTGGTCAGAAATATGCGCAGAGAATTAAGTAAAGCAGATAATGTCTAGATATGCATTCGAGCTTGCCTCGCAAGCGCACATTCTTTCTTTCACTTCAACAGGTGTACACATTGCCGAATGATTGACAGTACCCAAGTGCAACAAGGTCATTTCTTTGAAATTTTTAAAGAGTTTTGAAATACCTCTGTCGTTGGCGATTCGTCAGTGCCTCCAGGTATTAATTGGTGTCTGCTACAAATATCTAGAGCCATATTTGGTATGTGTGAGACTGATAATAATGTGTGAAGCTTAACAAGTTCCCTCATTCAAAAGATTAGTGCCCTGGAAACCAGAGATCCAACAGCAATGACAATGTTTCAAGTATATCAAGATGGCACGACAGTTCGTAGAAGCTGAGTGTTCTATCTATGCTAAGTGTGCTCAGATCTACCTGCAGGATTTTGTAGAGTTGGAGAGCACAATGCCTGACATAAGGTTTCAGGTGTATACTCACACTTGCTACTTTACCATTCGTAAGTCTGACAAGCCATATTCAGGTATATGGTCTGACATGGGAAATGCCGTCCAACGAAAAAAGGTATAAGTGACATTTTTATCTAAAATGAGTTATTCATACCCATCGATTCGTCAGACAATTCTGCGTCTCATAAAATATCTACAAATTATGTATCTTATACCGTGATTAAGTAATAATTGAATAAAAATTGGAAAAATTGCTAATAATTCTCGTCAATCATCAAAAAAAAAGTAAGTGACACAAACTGTGGAAACCACGCCAGGCAGACAGCGTAAGTACACTCACCCTTTTTTACGTAATAAAGTCGATGATAACCATCTTAGATTCCAAACAAAAAAAAAGGTAAGCCCTATGGAATAAGCTGCATTTTCTCACTTACCCTTTTTTCACGAGGAAATTGCGCCAAATTAGGAAAGTAAGTATAGTTTTTCGTAGTTTCTATCGAAAAATTGTTTTTCTTTTGTGGAAAACAATATTATAATTGTATAAAAACAGTTTTTCCGCAGTGCAATACTAAAATTATCATTGATTTTTAAGACACTTAGTTTTCCTTAATTTTCTCACTTCATCTCTCATATCACTTATACCTTTTCTCCGTTGGATGGCAGAGAACTGAAACAATTTTAAATCGATTTTTTGGGACTAACTTGAAACATGGTGGAAGGGTTACGCCTACCATGGTGACTCGCCATTTAACTGTAATGATATCACCATTTTAAATTATGGAGAGTCTGGAGAAGTATTGCGAACATCAAACTATATCCAGTGATTAGCTCGTGGATCTCAAAAAGAATCTAAGTTGTTTGACATGAACAAGCTACTTTCGTGGTTTGATAATCACAAACCCTTTGATATATGTACAGACTTATAATCTGTTAGTAATGATCTAAATGTAGATAAGACAATCACTTGTCACTTGGCTATAGAGGAGGACGAGAAAAGCATGGAGAAGATGGTCAGCAAAACGATTTTACAAATATCTTTATCGAGAACATTTAATATGAGACTGCTGTCAGCTACGAAGAACTCTGTGCACTTGAACTACGTATTTGTGATTGACACTAATTTGCTTGTTTATTGACTTCTAGCCATAGTTTATCCCAATGGCATTCACAAAATCCAAGAAGCTTTCTTGTATGAATTGTCTCCTTTACCACCTATATTGTTCGATGGCTGAAGGTTTTTGAGAAAGAGCATGAAATTAGATTTGCATAAAATTATGATACCAGTAACAAATGCCCTGTTTCTTTGCGAATTTCAGTATGTTATTGACTGCAGGTTTCTATTGCAAAAAATTATATGGCTGCATAGCTCTAATTATACAACTTTTGCTGTATACTATTATTACGTAGTAAAACACTATCGTTAAGACTGCTCCATTATTTTCTATGGTTATTATCCAGACAGTATTGGTACTAATTCATATGAAAGGTAATTATTTTTAATATCCACGCTGTGCTGTACAGGTAGTATTCACTAGTGGCTCCATGCATAAAGTTACAGGGGAGGGCTGGCGTTGGCTGTCACTTTAACACAGAGTTTAACGGAAACGGGGGTATGGTGTCGCCAGTGGCTGCCACGGGAACAGTTTGCTTCCATAAGACTCAACAGGGGTTGGGGGTATAAAATGAGGGCAGCAAGATGTATGCATGGAGCCAATAATTATTCACTTTTCTTTTAGATATCGCCGTAAAGAGGAAATGTCTGCCAGAGTACAAATAATTGAATCGAATATTGTCCTTATCGGGTAGCAGAAGTTTCTGTCAAACATTATGAATGAATATAATTTTATTGCACATTTTTCTCAATTTTTGGATAAGAACAATATACGAATATAGTTTGCAGTAGAAGATGCTGATGTTTATTCAAGTTTTCATAGAAGAAGCAGAAAAACAGATTTTTTAGTTGTATAATAGTACGTACAAATTTGGTAGCAGCAGTGATAAAGTATGGTATGAACTTTTCTAAAATTGGTGACTTCATTATGGAAACAAGTTTCATTAGTAATGCTTTTTCTAACCAGAGAGATTCTCAAAGAACACATAAAACAAAGTTTACTTGCAAGTCCAGGCATAGCTAGGAAAAGACATGAAGCCTATACACTGGGAATGGCAAGAGACAAAAGCTATTTTGTTTTCTGTAATGATTACATAAACGCCAGTTTCAGATGAGCTCTTGCGTTGAGTACGTAGAGCATTGTTATTTATTCTTCATACTATGTTTTTATTAAAAGTGGTAAATCAAATGATTTTCATTTTTTTTGGATTTTTTGCTCTTACTGTTATAACTGTTGCTCAAAATTGTGTATATAGGTAAAGGGATAGTTACGAAAGTACTTCTATCAGTGTGTATATTGATAATCAAGAATTTTCTAATGATGTGATTGATTCAGTCAATGAATTGCAAGAGACGATAATTGAAGACAATGACCTACAGTACGACGCTTCTAACGTCTGTAATACTAATGATGCAGAGAAGGATAAAAGCATTAATGAGTTTAAAAGTAAACTATTAGTTTCATGTACTACGACAAAATAAAATGTTTACATTTTTTTGATAAGTACTTTTGTACTGCTCTATATTTTGTATTGCTATATTTTGTAAAAATTTCCACTTTTCAAATATTTTTCTTCTTTTATACAGGTTGCGTCCATCTATGAAAGAAAAATTAATGACTGTAGTCTTAATTTTTATACCAAATATTTTATCTTATTGTTATATAATTGTTCCATATTTTGTATACCAAATATTTTATCTCATTCATAGATTACCGCATATACGTATCAAAATAAGAATGTACATTGTATTAACAGTATTTGTTTATCTTAGTGTCTAGGTCGTTATCAACAGTGTTTCAATAACTTCATGTTTAATACTTTGATTCTTTAAGATTAATATAAGAAATTGACTCATTATTTAAAAAATATTAAAGAAATGAAAAAGTTATTCTATTCTCACCCCTCCCACATAATAAATGTACTAATTGTTGTTATTACATCTGCAAAATAGTAAAGATAGAAAAGCTGTAAATAAAATAAGGTGTTTTAAACATTACTTTCAAAAATATGTTTTTTAATTTCAGAAAACTCTTGAATGTTATCTAACCACAATCAGTAAAAAAAACTCTCTCTTCTATTAGGGTACGTGTTAAATGAATTATTTTTTTTTTTAATGTCTTAATTATGGCTAAATTATCTCAAGTTTTAAAATATTATTTTTAACACAAGCGTTAGTTAAGAAAAATTTTCCAAGGGATTCTTAAATAATTTTTTTGCATGATACAAACAGTAGTACATACGCTGATTACTCTTATAAAACTGAACTAGTTTTAAGTATTTGTAAAGGATGTAGGAAGACATTTTTTTTTAATTTTTAGTTAAAAAAAAAATATTTAGCATATCTTGAAGCCCTTGGATTTTGTTTTATTGTATGGCTGATGACACACATAATAGCCGGTATACCTTTCGAAAAAATTAGACTTGAAAACTGTTCTTTCTCGAAATTTGCCCAATTACAGCTGGTTTAAATTCATTTTAATATCTACATCGTAGGTCATGCAAACAGCTGGTAATTGTCTAACCACGCAAGTAATTTGTTGACATCTACGAAATCTTTTTTATAACATTGAGCATTTGAATCTGGGCGCAGTTGATGAATATTGGTTTGTTAAAAACAAAATAATGCCAAAGGGCACAGTTATTCATTTATTATTATTTTGACAGAACGTCCTTAGTATTATACTGCCATTTATAACGTAGATAGTAAGATTATAAGATTGATTTACGCAGAACATACTTGCTTTGCAGGAGATTTTGGAGTTTCTTTTTGTTTTTTACAGTACATTTATAATGAATAATTATGTGCTACTATTTTGATAGTATATTGAAGTATTCTGTGAATTGAAAAAAATTGTTTTATCTTTTGTAGTTCACCATCAGACGTTAATTCACCTGATTTTATTAGTAAAATAAAAAATTACGCTTAGTTGAGACTATTTCCAATCTGTAGAAAATCCTGAAAAACGAGAGAACTTTGTCCCTTAGAGACTTTTTTTTCAAGCGAAGCTTTTCATGTAGGGCTCTTACTTGACAAGAATAGAAGAAAGCGTCACAATTTTTCTCGCCTCCTTCGTTTCTGTTCTTTCCCCCACCACGACAGGTCCTCTCGGCAGCAAGAGTAGCACATATACTGGTAGCAGATATGCGTGCGCTCTCTTTCTTTCTTTCTCTTGGTGTCACCGAACGGCGCGTAAACTTAAAACAAAAATTGGACAAGAAACTTGAAAATAAAACAGGTAAAGTGTAAATGCTGAGAATAATATACAAGTTAATAAAATATTAAAAAATTTCGAACGGAGTTTTCCTACATAAGCACTCAATCTAGAATATATTGGTCTTTGTGTGACAAATGCGTTGCGTTAGAAGATGGCGTGATGTCACGGAAGAAGAGCTCGGCCCTTCATTAACATTATAGTTTGTCTACATATATAAAGACAGTAATTGTATACATCTCTATAAGTGTAGTTTACTAAATAACTAGTATCAGCGCTCTCACAAATGGTTTCATATGTAAACAATGCAATAAAGCCGTAGCCCTTCAAGATGTTGAAGAAGAAAAACAGTATGGATAACATGTGATGTCTTATGTAAGATACAAAACGCTATTGTCTCAATATCGTTCCAACCGATCAAAGTCATAATATCTCTGGTATCAAACATTCCGATGTGAGTACAAATGTTGTAATTGGTGTTTGAATTATTAAATTTAATGCAATTAATCATTTAGGCCTTGGAATGTAAGTTGCATGTATATTTGTCGAATTTTAATGATAACTACTGTTCTCTGCAGGTATTTTGAGTAGAGGTATGTGACTCACTCATCCAAATAAACTTAGAGCTTTCTGTATATCTCTAAAATAAAATCTTATGCATTTCATACTTATCAGAAAGAAATCGGCTGTGCAGTACAGACATTGGCCTAAGAAGATTGTAAATAGCAGCTCTTCTTAAAATATGACTAACTTTACGAAATAAACAAAATTAGATGAAATTATTTTATGACTAGAATTTACTTTTTTAATTTTTAGAGTATTACTTCAGTTTTTATTAGAAAATTCATGATGTTGACAAATTTGTATGTGATTGGCACCCATACATTTACTTCATTTGCAACTATTACTCTTTATTTGTTTTTACTAAAACAGGACTTCTTTCAATTTGAAAAGTTTAGAAAAGGCTATCCTTCTTTCTCTGCTTCTAATAGGAAATGTAGAAAATGTGACGTTGGCTTCTTCGAGCGAACATAATTGTAGGCATAATTTTTTTAGTAGCTTAAGGGCATTCCGTATATCATCTAAAATTTCTACTTTATCGACTTTTAATTACAAGAGAATATTGTTGATAATTAATTATACAACTTTTTAAACCAAAAATGATGAGAAGAGTCCCCAAGATGGTACTTTAAAGAATCAATCAAGCCTAAATTCAATACGATTTGTTGCGAACTAAGAGAGAAAAGTTACATTAGAAATTGTGTACACTGACCCACTCTTTTGTGATCACGAAATGTAACTTCTCTCTCTTAGTTCGCAACAAACTGTATTGCATTTAGGCTTGATTGATTCATCAAAGTACCAGCTTGGGGGCTTGTCTCATCACTTTTAGTTTGAATAGTTATATAATTAGTTGTTAACAATAATTTTTTATTACAGGTAAGTTAGTAAGGTAGAAATTTTAGATGATATACTGAATGCCCTTAAAAGTCATGGTACAATATACTGCTGTACAGATGGCAACTTGGGACAATATTCTTGAAGCTTGTAATATCGATTTAGGTATACTAATTGACAGTGATGATAGTTCAACTATATCGGCTTGCATGCTTCCAGTTCAAGTAAGAGTGTGAAATTTTCTATTTTTGATGAAACTAGCAGGGGTGTAAGAAATAAGTTGTACAAACTGAAACCAAAATTCAAAGAGTTAAGAACTCATGTAATTAGCTATTTGTACTGTTACTTTATATTAAGCCTTAGCTCCGACCGTTGGAGATTTTTAAAGAATGATAAAAGCCGTAAAGAATGTTCTCACCCACGCTTTAAACAAATGTAATGATTGCCATTCATGGTGTGGATATCTTCATAGTCCTGATAATTACCAGCGTACGGTAGCTGAATGATTAAACAACCTCATTCTACTTGCTGATTTACAACAATTTTTTAATAAACTGGCTAGTAACAGCGATAGATTTGAATCCAATCGAATGAATAAAAACATGAATAGTATGGTAGTGAGTAAAGCTCCTAAGATCGTAGTTATAATATGTCCAATCATGATTACGTTTGCGTGGCATGACAAAAAAAATTGGGCTTTGAAGAATGTGACGTTTTATTTTCCTTTCTTTTATGAAAATCAAGTAACATACACATAGTTCAGAAAATAAATTTTCTACTTAAAGCCACCAATGACCATTCGTGCTGGAACTGTCTTTTGTCCTCTGTTTTGTATAAGGTTGTGGAGTTAGTGATTATGATCGTGAAGGACAAGGAGGTTGAATGGACTTGTGTCGCTTAACAATATCCATTGCAAGCTAAAAAGTTTCTGGAGAAGGATGAAGAGAAACCAATTCTTTCATATTTATAGTAAATTAATATTTAAAAGTACGTACGAAAATAACATACAAGAAATATTTAGACTTCTTATATACCAAAACAATGAACCGTTTATAATGAAACAATTATATTGAATCGAATGCCTAATTTACAAAAGTACAGCCTGCAAGATGTAAAAAAAATATCACAAATCAAAAAATTAATTGTACGAATTCATCTAATATGAATAACAATACAGACTGTTAATCGTCAAAATTATCATTAGTAATCGGCAAGGTGCATTATCCAATCCTTAACAGTTCCATAAGAAGGATTTTATGGATGTGTATGCAATAAATTTAAGTAACATTAAATTGGAAAAACTACATATAAATCTTAAAACTATTGACATTTTGAACGTTATGAATGAAATTCACTTAAATGTGTATAACTAATTATAGAGCGATAAATAATAAACGTATGTGAAAATACGAGCGACAGCAATTCGCTCTGAAGTATCCTGCAGTACGATTCCGAGTAGCATCACTATGAAGTGAACCAAGCAGAATCTGCTCTACAAGATAGACTAATCAGCAGAGCAACTCAAAGTAACAGCAGAGCAAACCTCGTTTTTTCGGTGGCTCGACTTGTTGCGTCGCTCTTCTCGTCAAGCTCGTAATAAGAGGCGAGCAGCTGATGATATAGACCATGGGCTATAAATGGCAGCATAACGTCACATTTTATTTTGCTATCGTTTCTTAGTAATGTTATGGCTAGGTGCCTAAGAAAAAATATATTAAAATTACGTAGCCTTATAAAAAAAAGTCTGTTTTTGTTGAAATTCAACAATATCGCAATTCAATTCATTATGAGAAGTTTTCTAAAATTAAAAAGTGTCACTCGGTAAAAACATGGAAACTATGTGGAAAAAGAAACTAAGAAAGTTTATATTAAGCTCTTAAAACTTATACTTCTTCTTTTGAAAAATCTTGACTGCAGTTAAAAAAAGCAAAGGCTATGATGTGCCAAGACTACGATATAAAGTGAAAAAATAAGGAAATTTGCTATTAGTCAAACATGGCTTTTAAAGCTTATCTTCAAGTCAATGTGATTATGTACAAAAATGCAACTTTATTAATCATGATTCTGCAGTAACTTTTTGTGTTGATGAGTTTAATCACTCAGCTAAAATCATACCAGCTACTAGCTTACTGATGATCTGTCACTCAAGAAAAAACCGGATAAACCCACATGTCACAGTTTCATTCAAACCTTAAATCAGAATAATAATCGTAGGCAGGACTGGTTATATCAGAAAGTATAGGTAAAATTAATTAACATATTACTGAAAAAGGTTTAGTTTGTCAGCCAAGGCCACATCTTAAAGTTGGTAGGCGTTGATTTTGAGGAGCGGAAATTTTTTTAAATCAAGCAACCGATCAATCAAGCATTGGTAGTAATCGGTGGGTACGGTTGCTAGAGAGAGACGCAATATTGCAGTTGTTATCGATAGTCGATGGGCATCACTAGATGGTGACAAAACTTTTAAACCTATATTTTAGAACCAACAATATTTAACAAGAGGCATCTTGATTTCAAATACGTAATTCTAATATTTGGTTGATGAATATATAAAAACTAGGATGAGTATGTAGCATAAGATATCCTCCTTGTTTGGTGATAATAGTTTCTATTCTGATTCTAGTTCATGTATCATACACCAAATTCTCTTAAGACCACCGTCTATTGTTTGCCTATCTTTTCAACCGATATAGCATACTTTTTTTTCAATCCTAACTGAGTTCCATATTAAAGAAGTTTTTTCCAATTCTTGCAAATAAACAAATGTTTTTAAATAAGGGAAGAATAAGATTCCTATATTGGGCAGAGCAAAAGACTTCTTTCTATACACGTACGAACGACCATATTAGATCTCTTAAAAATCACAATACCAATTCAGCTGTAGCATGGAACTCACATGACTTTGAGCATAACTTTGACGTTTATGGGGTAACAATCTTGGACCTAACTCGTACGCACGCAATGTGGGCGTGCACACTCACATACACATGTGTGTCTGATCAGAGAGTATTTATGCAGATAATTATATGTAAGGAGGGAGTAATTATACGGACAAATTAATGTCACACGAATATTTGTATAATCTTACACTATGTCATTAACATATATCTTAAAAGTCTATGCCGTAAAGATAACTTATGCCTTGTATATATATATGGAGTAAGGAAACAATCAGATAGGAATAAACGAAATCTAATTTTTAAGAGATTTTAGTGGACATAAAATATAAATTAACAAAGTTTTACATAGATTTCAAGTATGTTTGTAACAAATACACATTTTTTATACTTATTAACACTTTAAAACGCTTAGTAAGTAAGCATAATAGACTTGCTTAGGTTGGTTAAACATCCTGCTTTGAAATGTCTTAAGTTGGTATAGCATTCTATATCAAATTTACTTCCTTGTATTGTGATGTTTCTAAGCATATGATTTTGAAAATTAAACTACTTTGCTGATTGTCTAATATTCTCATGTTCGTCAATTTTTTTCGTTAAACTAATTGACTTGTACCGATATGTAACAATCAGTCTCATTTCTCTTTAGGAGCTGCACATATTCATCTGAAAAAGTGATCGCAGCAGTACGTGTGCTATTATATGAAACTTAACGATACCGTTTGTCTTCTGCTAGCAGACTGTTAATTATAACTGACATAAAAAAAGTTCTGTCTTATACATCATCAGTCTTTATAAGAATTACATTTCTTGTCAAATTATGAGTAGTGAGTACACATTTTACTCATGCATGTTTGTTAGAATATCTTGACTAAAATGCACTGAAATACATCTTATACTGTGTATTTTTTAGAGCTTTAAGCTGGTGTAACCAGCAAAGATGCAGAAGCTCCAACTTTGGAAACGAAGGCAAACATTGTACGTATAGCACGTATCGTGAATATTGCCTTCTGCTATGCGAGGCCAACAGTTCTCGTTTTTCCCTTAATGGCACTGCTTTTAAAAATGTGCATGTAGCGAATAGCGTTTTCCTGTTATTTCCACCCTTGCACAGAAAGATGTTGAAATATTGACGTTTCTTATTTGTTGATATAAATACAGTCATGCTTAAATCATCAAGTCCTATGATGCTAAATTTGTTTATTTTATGACAGTTGAGCTAGTATAGAAAAAAGAGTTGTATATTTATAGACAAAAGATAAGCTCTTTTTATACGTACCAAGTGAATTGATTCAATTAATTTGTATAAAAGTAAAGATAATAATTAATGAATATGATCTTGTAGAATTTATCAAATTTCATGCTATAGTTTTGATAGTTATAGTGAATATAAAAGTTCTAAGCATTAAAATTTACTGTCATAACTTACCCAAAAGTCCACCAGATGTCAAAACACATAACGTTTAACCAAAAAAAACTGGCCAGAAAAGAAAAGTGAACAATGTATGCTGAAAAAGAATATCTGATATGTAGTTCTAATTATTATTTGTCAAATAAAATAGATTAGTTAAAGTGAATCGTTCATAATAACTCAATACTTTTTTTTACTTTTGTTGTTATAGAGTTCCTTTTTTTATTCTAATTCTCAAACGACAAAATAAGACTTATCAAGTTTATCAATTCTTATTAATTTTTTTTGTGTAGCTATTTATTATTTTTTTTTAAGTTATACTCCTATAAGTGCATTTTGCATCAGAGCAAATCTACAATTTCATAATTTTGACTCGTAAAAAAATATATAACACAAGTGAATTTTACATTTTATTTTTCCCTCACCTCTAAAGCATATATGTAAAAAAGTAAGCTCTGATTTTTCATTCTTTAAATAATTTCTTTGAAAAAAGCAACTTTTTACGGGACACGAACCAGTTACCTTCTGCACATGAGCCAAGCAGCGTATCCACTTAGCCATAGGGTCAGTTTAAGAGGAGTATACGTTTTATTGTATTTATATTGGGGTTCGTTTATTATTTTTAATTGAAACATTTATGTTATTTAATATTTATCAAATTCTTATAAATTTGTCTATGTTGATTTAAACTTATAATTGTTTATTTAATTCTTTTAATTTGTCTTTAAAATTTTTTTCAAGCAAAGTTTTGCATCATTTCCATCTGAATTTTTCTTCTAAGTTCATTCATACGAGATTCTATAAAAAAATTACTTTAACTCCCACGCATCTTATTCTTTCTAAATTTTTTTATTCGTGAATGAGGTATTTTCCAAGCTTTATTCACTGCCATGTAATAGTATCTTGTTTGAGATGAGTTGGCAGTATACAATGTTTTTTTCAAGCCATCTTTTGGATGTGCGATACATGGAGTTAGAAATACGACTACGGATGAGTGTAGGAGCATGTATGACAGGTGAAAGAAAAATGGAAGAGATGTTATTAACGATTAAAGAGTTGTCTTAAAACAATCAGAGGATTCGATGGATAGGTGCAGTTTCTTACTAACTAGCCTAGCAGTTCATCGTACCATGGCTGCACTATGTGCTTTTTTTATTTATTTTTCCTTACATTTACTTACTTTTTACTTGTTTAAACATTTTTTAAGATAACACCTAATTACTAAATATTTGAATTCAAACAATGACTGCACTTCATTCTATACATACATAGTAGTGAGTTATTAAAAATACTATTTCATGAAAAATATATCTGCGTTATTTTAATGACTATCAGACAAGTACGATTTTACACTCAAGTACCGAAGCCGCTACTGACCACTGGTATTTTATTTGGTAAAAAGGGAGCAGGGTACAAAAAATAAAGGCAATACGTATGAGTTGCATAATATAACTAAACAGTTTTATGGTGGGGAGAACTGTTTATCAAAAAAATATTGTAGTAGTAAGCCAATTAAACTTATCTAGTTAAATAATGTCCAATAAGATATAGAAACAAGATTGTACACAGAGGTAGAAGAACAGGAAAAAGTTAAAATTTAACGAACGAGAAAAAAACCAGGTGTGTGTCTCAGGACCCCTGGTAGAAGTGAAACTTCCAACTAGTGAGTTATTGAACTCTGTGTCAGGGAAATCGTACAGTGTTAGGTACAATTTTTATGAATCTTATGATTCAAACCGGATGTTTAAAAAAAAGTCTGACAAGAAGATCAGTTTTATTTATTTTTTTAATTCCATATGTAGTCACGCTGGCTTAATTAGAGTTGTTAGGGAAATAATTTTTAATTACAAAATAGTATTTTACAGTTTTCACTATAATCATCTATTATTTCTTGTCTTTCAGCTAGTTTTTAAGTTCTAAAGAGCCGAGATCGATGAGAAAATGTAATAGGTTGATGAAAGAACGTTGTGTTGACGGTACTGACGCTTTTTTACGAGCTCTAAAATCCCGTTTGTGTTGAGCTTTTTGTTTTTTCGTATTTTCTATTTTCTCGGGAGTTAATTAAAGTATTTGTGCATAAAGACGTTATTTTTTATTTTTAGTTTCTTCTTGTTTCATTTTTAATAATTTCTCTTAAGATATCAATGACTTTAACCCCACATCTCTGTTTTTTCGAAGTGCTTCTCTTCTCTCATCATCCCCACTAGCTTTACTCATAGTGATGTATAACTTAAAATGTTAGCCATAGATGGCAGAAGTACCAGTGTAAATTCTCTCACTGACGATAATAATAGCTTATAGATAGTCCTATCAGTTCAAGACTTTATGTTTACGCAGAGTTAAAATATACATGTAGGTAAGAACAGGGGCTGAAGGCGTGAAATTTAAATTAAAAGTGGAATTTGCTGTGGTCCATCAATTTACGTAATTTCTTCTGTATTCAAAAGTATTATAATTATTACAGAATTTTTACGGGGGTTTTAATGTTCTAAAATTATCTAAGGTTTTGAGGTTAATGAATGAAGCCAAGGCGCCTGTACCTTGCCATCCTTTAAGTATCAATTGCCATTACAAGAAGGAAACAAATTATTTCGAATAAGTTATTGTGCCACGCTCTGACTAACTACCAATGAGAATTGACGACGATTTTAAAGTAAGGTTTATCTGAAATACACTTAACGTATTTCTGAAATGATAATACTTTTGGTATAATTTTTATCGTAGATTCGTATTCTATTTATATTTCTTATACTTATTACATACAATTAAATTTTGAATTTTTAGAGATATGCTTTTACCAGGTATGTTCAAACTTCAGTATTTTTACGTTCGTATTTATATTCCCAAGAATTTAATTAAATAACATCTTGTAAATGACTTAACTATAAAGTCATCACTTTCTTAATAAATAGAAAAAAAACAGTAAAGGCAAAAACGTCAATGTATTACTTACTTCCTCAAAATCTTAGGAGTTACATACTACGTAGATATGCAGTTCATGTGCTCTAACTACAGAGAGAGGCTGTGACATTGTGAAATCCATGTGTACCCCCTGTCATTCAATATAACCAACCAACCTATGGAGAGAGCAGTATTGGTTTTAAGATGGCAAGAAGTGGTCCCCCACCACTCTTTCATCTATGAAGAGTCGTAGGGCGACTGTTTCCCTGGCTGCGTTTGCGAGACAGTCAAAATTGTCGTCTACTGAAACAGTAGTTCTCACACTCTTTGTTATGAGCCTTATGTTTACACATAAGTGTATATATATATATATATACATACCTACATCAGCTAATCATGATGTCCGAATGCCAGATTGTCACAAAGCTCTTTCCCAAAACCTAGATCTAAGTACGAATATGTTTGCAAAGCTAAGCCTTGCCAGGATGGTACCAAACATCGAGATAGCTGATCCAACTTCCCGACTAAATTTGTTTCGGTTGCTGCTGTAGCTGCATATTTTTCTGAAGAATTTGTATGAGTTGTGCTTGTTTATTTTTATGCTGTATGGTTCATATTACTTGCAAAGTTGGTAAGTGATGGACTCTTCTACTTATTCACAGTGTCACTTATCAAATCTACATGATTCATCGGTACTTTATAAATTCTTTCAAGTATATGTCATAAGTTAGTTTTACTTGTTTTCATTATTTATTATTTCCATTTAAATGATGGATCTTAAAATGGATGCTGAAATGCTGTGCAATAGAGGTAGCAATAAACCATATACGTTTTCACAAGCAGCAAAAACTGGAATTATCAAGTTGGATGGTCTCACACTTGCAGAGATCATTGGAATAATTAATTTTACTTTTGCTTGCATAGTTTCATGTTGAAAGTTCAAAGTTTAGCACAGACAGTTTTTAGTAAGTAATATCATCATCAGCCTGATCAAATTACGGGCAAGACTTAGAAGATATTTTGCAACGCTCTTAACAAAATAATTTAAGAAATTAGGGAGAGCATATCAAAAGCTTCTGTCTACGAAGAGGAAGACTTTCAAGTAGTCATGTACGGAAATTATAAGCCTTAGGTTGAAATCACAGAGTAAAACACAATTTTTCTTACGAGAGGAGTTGAGGAAGAGTTACACAAAAAAGTTTGGGTGAAACCGACACATGATGAGACGGACCAAGAGGTAACATTTACATTCTAAACCTATCTTGTAATAATTATCACCTCATAAAAGGAAGATCTACTAATTAATAATGTTTTAGTATAATAAAGGCTTAGCTGTTTACGATAGGATAAGATTTACAAAAATATTTTTTTCAAGTTTTAACACTGATAGCAAGAAAAAACAGTTGCAGCAGAATCTCATTAGTTTCCAGGAAGCACAAACACGCATAAGTAAATTGCACAAGACGATTCTCGGTCTGCTTCCACAAATTTACATCAATCTGCTGCAAGATTTGGGTGCAAGATGCTTGTACAAGAGGTGCACAAGACTTGCATAAAGTAACTTGCATTAATTTTTTCACTTTAACGCACTCGCAAGTGCATCAAACGTGCACAAGAAGTGCAAAGGGGCGCGTACGCACGACACTTGCGCAAAAAGTGCGTCAGACTTGCATAAAGTTTCTTGCATTAATTTTTTCATTTTAGTGCACTTGCAAGTGCATCAGACATGCTCAGTAAGTGCACAGAGGTGCGTGCTTACGACGCTTGCGCAAGAAGTTTGTCAGACGTATGTTTAGTTACTTGCACTAATGTATAGTACTTTAATGCACTCGCAAGGACATCAAACGTGCACAAGACTTTCATAAAGTAACTTGCATTAATTTTTTCACTTCAACACACTCATAAGCTTATCAAACATTCATGAGAAGTGCTAAGGAGCACGTGTGCAAGAATTGTGTAAGACGTATATTGAGTAAGTTGAACTCTATAAGTTGCCATTCGTTACGTGCGAAAGATAATTCATTGCAAAATAATTTTGATAATATTTTATGGATGCGTCGAGTATTTTAAAAATTTATTCTATTAATTTATCTATATTTATACTAAGTAAAACGTTTTATTTGACAGTAATTTTTTTTTATACNTTTTTTTGATAAGTACTTTTGTACTGCTCTATATTTTGTATTGCTATATTTTGTAAAAATTTCCACTTTTCAAATATTTTTCTTCTTTTATACAGGTTGCGTCCATCTATGAAAGAAAAATTAATGACTGTAGTCTTAATTTTTATACCAAATATTTTATCTTATTGTTATATAATTGTTCCATATTTTGTATACCAAATATTTTATCTCATTCATAGATTACCGCATATACGTATCAAAATAAGAATGTACATTGTATTAACAGTATTTGTTTATCTTAGTGTCTAGGTCGTTATCAACAGTGTTTCAATAACTTCATGTTTAATACTTTGATTCTTTAAGAAATGTGTTTAAAACTTTTTAATATAAGAAATTGACTCATTATTTAAAAAATATTAAAGAAATGAAAAAGTTATTCTATTCTCACCCCTCCCACATAATAAATGTACTAATTGTTGTTATTACATCTGCAAAATAGTAAAGATAGAAAAGCTGTAAATAAAATAAGGTGTTTTAAACATTACTTTCAAAAATATGTTTTTTAATTTCAGAAAACTCTTGAATGTTATCTAACCACAATCAGTAAAAAAAACTCTCTCTTCTATTAGGGTACGTGTTAAATGAATTATTTTTTTTTTTAATGTCTTAATTATGGCTAAATTATCTCAAGTTTTAAAATATTATTTTTAACACAAGCGTTAGTTAAGAAAAATTTTCCAAGGGATTCTTAAATAATTTTTTTGCATGATACAAACAGTAGTACATACGCTGATTACTCTTATAAAACTGAACTAGTTTTAAGTATTTGTAAAGGATGTAGGAAGACATTTTTTTTTAATTTTTAGTTAAAAAAAAAATATTTAGCATATCTTGAAGCCCTTGGATTTTGTTTTATTGTATGGCTGATGACACACATAATAGCCGGTATACCTTTCGAAAAAATTAGACTTGAAAACTGTTCTTTCTCGAAATTTGCCCAATTACAGCTGGTTTAAATTCATTTTAATATCTACATCGTAGGTCATGCAAACAGCTGGTAATTGTCTAACCACGCAAGTAATTTGTTGACATCTACGAAATCTTTTTTATAACATTGAGCATTTGAATCTGGGCGCAGTTGATGAATATTGGTTTGTTAAAAACAAAATAATGCCAAAGGGCACAGTTATTCATTTATTATTATTTTGACAGAACGTCCTTAGTATTATACTGCCATTTATAACGTAGATAGTAAGATTATAAGATTGATTTACGCAGAACATACTTGCTTTGCAGGAGATTTTGGAGTTTCTTTTTGTTTTTTACAGTACATTTATAATGAATAATTATGTGCTACTATTTTGATAGTATATTGAAGTATTCTGTGAATTGAAAAAAATTGTTTTATCTTTTGTAGTTCACCATCAGACGTTAATTCACCTGATTTTATTAGTAAAATAAAAAATTACGCTTAGTTGAGACTATTTCCAATCTGTAGAAAATCCTGAAAAACGAGAGAACTTTGTCCCTTAGAGACTTTTTTTTCAAGCGAAGCTTTTCATGTAGGGCTCTTACTTGACAAGAATAGAAGAAAGCGTCACAATTTTTCTCGCCTCCTTCGTTTCTGTTCTTTCCCCCACCACGACAGGTCCTCTCGGCAGCAAGAGTAGCACATATACTGGTAGCAGATATGCGTGCGCTCTCTTTCTTTCTTTCTCTTGGTGTCACCGAACGGCGCGTAAACTTAAAACAAAAATTGGACAAGAAACTTGAAAATAAAACAGGTAAAGTGTAAATGCTGAGAATAATATACAAGTTAATAAAATATTAAAAAATTTCGAACGGAGTTTTCCTACATAAGCACTCAATCTAGAATATATTGGTCTTTGTGTGACAAATGCGTTGCGTTAGAAGATGGCGTGATGTCACGGAAGAAGAGCTCGGCCCTTCATTAACATTATAGTTTGTCTACATATATAAAGACAGTAATTGTATACATCTCTATAAGTGTAGTTTACTAAATAACTAGTATCAGCGCTCTCACAAATGGTTTCATATGTAAACAATGCAATAAAGCCGTAGCCCTTCAAGATGTTGAAGAAGAAAAACAGTATGGATAACATGTGATGTCTTATGTAAGATACAAAACGCTATTGTCTCAATATCGTTCCAACCGATCAAAGTCATAATATCTCTGGTATCAAACATTCCGATGTGAGTACAAATGTTGTAATTGGTGTTTGAATTATTAAATTTAATGCAATTAATCATTTAGGCCTTGGAATGTAAGTTGCATGTATATTTGTCGAATTTTAATGATAACTACTGTTCTCTGCAGGTATTTTGAGTAGAGGTATGTGACTCACTCATCCAAATAAACTTAGAGCTTTCTGTATATCTCTAAAATAAAATCTTATGCATTTCATACTTATCAGAAAGAAATCGGCTGTGCAGTACAGACATTGGCCTAAGAAGATTGTAAATAGCAGCTCTTCTTAAAATATGACTAACTTTACGAAATAAACAAAATTAGATGAAATTATTTTATGACTAGAATTTACTTTTTTAATTTTTAGAGTATTACTTCAGTTTTTATTAGAAAATTCATGATGTTGACAAATTTGTATGTGATTGGCACCCATACATTTACTTCATTTGCAACTATTACTCTTTATTTGTTTTTACTAAAACAGGACTTCTTTCAATTTGAAAAGTTTAGAAAAGGCTATCCTTCTTTCTCTGCTTCTAATAGGAAATGTAGAAAATGTGACGTTGGCTTCTTCGAGCGAACATAATTGTAGGCATAATTTTTTTAGTAGCTTAAGGGCATTCCGTATATCATCTAAAATTTCTACTTTATCGACTTTTAATTACAAGAGAATATTGTTGATAATTAATTATACAACTTTTTAAACCAAAAATGATGAGAAGAGTCCCCAAGATGGTACTTTAAAGAATCAATCAAGCCTAAATTCAATACGATTTGTTGCGAACTAAGAGAGAAAAGTTACATTAGAAATTGTGTACACTGACCCACTCTTTTGTGATCACGAAATGTAACTTCTCTCTCTTAGTTCGCAACAAACTGTATTGCATTTAGGCTTGATTGATTCATCAAAGTACCAGCTTGGGGGCTTGTCTCATCACTTTTAGTTTGAATAGTTATATAATTAGTTGTTAACAATAATTTTTTATTACAGGTAAGTTAGTAAGGTAGAAATTTTAGATGATATACTGAATGCCCTTAAAAGTCATGGTACAATATACTGCTGTACAGATGGCAACTTGGGACAATATTCTTGAAGCTTGTAATATCGATTTAGGTATACTAATTGACAGTGATGATAGTTCAACTATATCGGCTTGCATGCTTCCAGTTCAAGTAAGAGTGTGAAATTTTCTATTTTTGATGAAACTAGCAGGGGTGTAAGAAATAAGTTGTACAAACTGAAACCAAAATTCAAAGAGTTAAGAACTCATGTAATTAGCTATTTGTACTGTTACTTTATATTAAGCCTTAGCTCCGACCGTTGGAGATTTTTAAAGAATGATAAAAGCCGTAAAGAATGTTCTCACCCACGCTTTAAACAAATGTAATGATTGCCATTCATGGTGTGGATATCTTCATAGTCCTGATAATTACCAGCGTACGGTAGCTGAATGATTAAACAACCTCATTCTACTTGCTGATTTACAACAATTTTTTAATAAACTGGCTAGTAACAGCGATAGATTTGAATCCAATCGAATGAATAAAAACATGAATAGTATGGTAGTGAGTAAAGCTCCTAAGATCGTAGTTATAATATGTCCAATCATGATTACGTTTGCGTGGCATGACAAAAAAAATTGGGCTTTGAAGAATGTGACGTTTTATTTTCCTTTCTTTTATGAAAATCAAGTAACATACACATAGTTCAGAAAATAAATTTTCTACTTAAAGCCACCAATGACCATTCGTGCTGGAACTGTCTTTTGTCCTCTGTTTTGTATAAGGTTGTGGAGTTAGTGATTATGATCGTGAAGGACAAGGAGGTTGAATGGACTTGTGTCGCTTAACAATATCCATTGCAAGCTAAAAAGTTTCTGGAGAAGGATGAAGAGAAACCAATTCTTTCATATTTATAGTAAATTAATATTTAAAAGTACGTACGAAAATAACATACAAGAAATATTTAGACTTCTTATATACCAAAACAATGAACCGTTTATAATGAAACAATTATATTGAATCGAATGCCTAATTTACAAAAGTACAGCCTGCAAGATGTAAAAAAAATATCACAAATCAAAAAATTAATTGTACGAATTCATCTAATATGAATAA
>NW_019384260.1:651413-728152 GCF_000648655.2 Copidosoma floridanum | reverse complement strand
AGTGACAAGATGTTTTCGTTGGTACTATGGGATGACAAGAAAATCACGTGGAATGTGCTCAAGACCACGGATGTAAAAGTCAACCCAGCAGAGACAATCGCTAAATGGGGGAAACGATGGTATCCTGCAAAAGTGTTGACGACTAGTGGTAAATAGTGAATATACCTTCGCTGTCTTCTAACCTTAAAGTTTCACCTTCGCTACTTAATTTTTTTTTCTCAACGGGAAAATAACATACGTAAATCGTTATTTAATACTGCTTGTACACATGAAAATAATAAGGGGGGGCTGATGTAGTGTTAAAAGTTGTCTCCCTCGTACATCTGTCTTGTGTCCCTCGTTAGTCTGAACTTCGGCTCCTAATAAGGAGGATTTGCGTAGGAGTTCTCTCGTCCTACAGGGAAAACTAACATATTAACATCAGCAGATCTCTTTGACTATGTTTATTTCAAACAGATATCCTTAATACACAGTATCTTTCTTTATTCTATACACTACACTACGCTTCACATCATAGCAGTACCTCCACCTTGCACCAATTATTTTTTTGGAATTCATAGAGTTTTGCAAATCTGTTCTTTGAAAAGGTTATCTTCAGCCTACAAAATAGTTTTTGTATTTGGCCTGCAAAGCCACAATTATCGCAGATATAACTATAGGATATTATTTTCCAGTATACAAAAAGGTCTGTTCGTTTAAAAAGAAAGTAAAAATATTTGATTTGAAAAGCAGATTTGACTTGTTAGTTTACCAAACTGAAAAAATTAATGCGAGTAACTTTTTGCAAGCCTGACGCACTTCTTGCATAAGTGTCATGCGTACGCGCCCCGTTGCACTTTTTGTGCACGTTTGATGTACTTGTGAGTGCGTTAAAGTAAAAAAATTATTGTAAGTAACTTTATGCACGTCTTGTGCAATTTTTGTGCAAGCATTATGCACATGCACCTCTGTGCACTTTTTGTGCACGTTTGATGCACTTGCAAGTACATTAAAGTACAATACATTAATGCAAGTAACTCAACACACGTCTGATGCACTTCTTGCGCAAGTGTCGTGCACATGCGTCTGAGTGCACTTCTTGTGTACGTCTGATGCACTTGCGAATGTATTCAAGTAACGTAAATTAATGCAAGTAACTTAATGCAAATCTTGTGCACTTCTTGGGCAAGTGTCTTGCACCTGTACCTAGCAGCAGATTCATGTTACTCTGCGGAAGCAGACTGAGCATCGTCTTATGCAATTTATTTGCTAAACGAAACTTTGCGTAAGAATTGCATAAGAATTGCATTAACTGTACTACCAGGGTTGTTCTCGTTTTCTCTGCAACTGTTCAGATATGATAAAAATCATGACAAAAACGGTAGACCAGTGCGAAAAAGATGATGAATTTAGTAAGTCCTCATTTTAAGTAAAGTAATGGAATGTAAAATATTAGTTGGCCTTAAAAAGATCACTGTAAATTTATGCAATACTTTTTAGCTAGTCATCAGTCATCCCAATGTAATGGGTTGTGGTTCTACGATTAACCAAAAATTACTGCCACCCACGTTTCCAAAGTATACAAAAATCAAGCCTAAAACTGGAGCACTAGATTGTATGTCAGAATTCCTAAATTGTTTTTAAGTTGTCACTAAAATTACGAACTGTACAAGTTTTCATGCTGCTCTGGTAATAATGTTTTTTTCTTCCGTTAGTTTTCGTTTTTAATAACAAATTTCACTAATTTTCATCTTTATTATTTGGACTTCTTTTTAGAATTTTTACGACTAAGTCCACATATATTATCACCATCAATATTGAAAATTATTTACTTGCCCGTGGCATATCACGTTTTTATTGTCTACAATTTTGCAGACGTTCTGAAAGATGTGGCGAGAAACTTGATTGCATTGGCTGTTTAAATGCCCAAGAGCACTTTGTTACAACAGCACCATGTAAAAAAATTTTTTTTTAACTGTTTAAGACACTGTGCCATTTTTTTTGGCACGTTGTTGCAGACAAGTGGTCACTATAGAGCTTTGCAGAGAGACAGACTGGATTTTTTATTTGAAAATCTTGCAGCTCCATAAGATAAGGTATACGTACAAAAAACAATGATATCTTTTAAAATTATACATTTATCACTAAAAACATATTTAGGTTGAACGAGTGGACAGTTATATGCTTACGTTATCGTTGAAAAGTGACAAATCCAGGCCGCATGTGGCTTGCTTTGGCCCTTAGATATTGTAACATACACTGCGCATTATGGTCATGTATTTACTAAGTGGTTTCAAGCTCAAGCTCTATTTTATTCATGAGTATGTATTTATACTGGTATCTGTTTAAGTTCCTACGTAACTAGCTCATATCTGCCATCACAAGAACAGATTTGTTTATGATAGAGCAAGACATTTATCTAGAAAATCAAAAGAGCAGGAGTGCTGAAAAAAGTGCAGAGAAAAAATAGTAATAGACAACGTCCAAGCCAAACTACTTGGAAACTTTGATATATCAAGCTATGCAAAATATTGTGGAGGTTTTTATAAGGTGTTGGAATTGTTGAAAACGTGAGGTTCATTCAATAAGATAATACAATATTTTTACTGCAGGCATTAGTTGGTTTTTGAATAGATGGCAAGATACCATTACCTGATAGCCAATTTGACTGCGAACGAGTTCGATATAAGCACCAACTGATACCGTTTTTTTCTTGGTTAACGCCATCGCCAATTCAATACAAAAAGTTCGTAGAAATAAAAAATGCGCAAATAAAAAAGAATGTTAGTTACTCTAACTGTTTAGTCAATAACCCCGGTTTGACCATTTCATTACAGTACTTGCTGTTACTTAGAACTTCAGGAAAAAAGTAGTAGCGAAAATCAATGTTTCGACGGTTGCCAGCTTTCAATCAAGCTAAAAATCTATTGGAACGCGTATTAAAGTTCAATCCACCCAATGCCACTACAGTAAACGAGGTTAACCTCCTACGATTAGTTTTTGTACCATTGATTGTGTTAAATTCATTCTTGTTCATGGTTTTGTTTTTTTTCTTACAGATTAGTAAGCTGTTGAAGGTTGTCAATACAAATTTTATTATTCTAAAATTACGCACTGGGGGACACAAGAAGGACTCGCAAGAGCCACCAGTCTTAGATTTCTTGGTCTACCAGCATTTTCCTATCATAAAGCTTACTTAATTATTTCTCATCGTGCCATCATCTTTACATACTATCGACGTTAGATTATTAATTTCAGTAATTTTAAAAGATAAATAGTAGGTGAATAATAGAAACTTTTTTAATCACATCTTAATACTTTTTCCACCTTATTTAGTTTCGTCCTCCCTGATTTTAACCTTGTTTCACTTGGAATGCGTGAAAAAAATTTGTTTCTACATTATGCAATAATATCCAACAAATCAGATAATCTGAAGAATATACACAGAACAGTATAATAAAACTAACTGTTGACAAAAGATACAGTGATTATCGTCTCCAAAAGGCTAAGTTTGTAATTACATAACTATTTAGGCATCGCGTAACAGCATCTTCGATGGATTATTGTGCTTTATAGTTCCACTTATTGCAAAATTGTTTCATTTTTCAGTTCAGAATGGAATTCGGCTCGATAAGATTATTAGTCAGGTTTAAAAAAAAAAATTGTTGAATATACATCGATCCGTTTTTATGCTGAAACGTTGACGTTGTACAAAAAAACATTACATTTATCGTACACTTGTAGATATATCTATATAATTCTAAAAAAAAAAAAAAAAAAAAAAATGAAATAAAAAAAATAAAAGCTAAAGATATAATAAAACAATAGTATTTTGTCAATAGTATGGCAACTGAAATTCTCATTTTGTTATTTTACAAGTCTCTCTTTCCATTCCTTTCTGTCTCTTTCTTCGTAAGTTGAAAGGTTAAAGCAAAATGCACAGCAGTGACTTGATGTACGAGTCAAATTTTGCATTGTGCGAAAGACCTTACACCCTAATTATTAAGAGAAACCTCATAAAAAAGCCAAACTTGGTTGGCTGTAAAAACAGCAAAAGCGGCGTTCAGTACCAAAATGGGGACTCGAAAACGGGACTGGTGCCCAAATGAGTATCCTAAGAGAGCACGTGCACGTAAGATCCAGACTTTCGTGCAAGTCGACTGAGCATGTCAATCAACCTACAGTCAGGCCACTCAGATGTGGTGGTGAGTCGACGTGTTTTGTACACGTTAACCGTAATTGATGAGATGTTTGAGGAATTATCACCTCAAACTCCCAGCCAAGATTGCTACGTGGCAGGTGTTTCCAACGATTACGTGGCAGTCAGGGCGTACGAGATTTTCGAGGAGGCATAAGCGCGTTTGGATCTTAACAGCTGAGCTAGCACTACTCACAGGTGTACCAGGGCATTCAGAATCCTGGGATACGTACGCAAGTGTGCGAGAGTCTATTGGAAATTGCAAGCTAAGTGATACAAAAGTTAAAGTATTCGGAGCGCAGGTAGGCACTTTTACAAAAAAGATTTTTTATGACGTTTTGTTGGAGAAAGGAACCCTTACTTTTTTTATTTTAAGTTTGGAAAATGTCATAGGAGGTAACTGGAAGAAACGAAGTACAATACAAATTCGCTTTCCAACTTTTGGGATGGTGTGTTAAAATCTGAAAATCGGTATCGGTGACGAGTCGATGTCTTCTTTGTAAGTGAGAGAATGAAGTTGCGTTGAAAAAAATGTTTTTTTCTGTATTTGAGCTGAATGAGTTTGGCGTATTATACACTTGTGTTGAAACCTTTGAAAGGGACCGATTGAGTAACTACTCAAATTGAAGCATACATGTACTCATGTATTTCTACAATATTCAGTACGAAAAAGTAATGAACTAATAACTTAATTAAAAATAATTGAATATAAGTTTATTTAATAAATAAATTACTTCTTTGGTGAGACAGTGGTGGCGATAAACAGTCCAGGTTTGTATTAGGTTATCCAATAAATAAATTACTTTTTCTGTGAACTAGTCACAGCGATGAGTAGCTCATCTATTTATTGGCTTATTAAGTAAATAAATTACTTCTTAGGCGAGCTAGTGGTGGCAATAAGTACCTCAATTATTTATTACTTTATTCAATAAATAAATTATTTTCTAGGTGAGCAAGCAACGGTATTGCGTAGCTCTGATACTAAGTTAATACTAATACTAATACTAAGTTTAAGTTACTAATGCTAAGTTTATGAAGTAAATAAGTTATTCCTTCAGCAAGCAGACGATGGCAATAAGTACCTCAACTATACCTTAGTTTATCAAGAAATAGTTAATTTCATAGCCAAGTAAGCGACGGCCATGAGTAGATTAGCTATTTATTAGTTTGTTATATAAATACATTATGTCTTCGGTGAGAAAGTGACAGCAATGAGTCGTTCAACTATTTATTAGTTTACTGAGTAACTAAACTTTTTTTTCGGCAAACGAGGCAATTTCTTGTAATACATCATTGATATAAATAGGAGCGAGGAAAATTGTTTTGATTTTACTTGCGTAGGGCTATAAAGATAAGCTTTTAATTTTTAATTGGTATCAGCCTGAAATCTACTTTTTCCTTGATAGCTACTTTTGCACCAATTATTGATTGCAGTAGATGTCTCAGTAAATGGTCGATTAACTTAGCCTTGACAGTATTCAGAAAAATAAACTAGAATCAGATTACATCTTTCCTCTTCTCGAGGAATGATGTAATATCGCTGCTTCACAAATAATTGTAGACAAAATTAATAGGAAAAATATGTAAAATGTGAGTTTTTTTGTGTCAGAGCGTACTGTGCTTCTGTACGTAAATATATCCATACAACCTACAAACAACTAAGAGGTCTTCATGCGCTTTGACAAAGAACGCGTGTTTGATTATAGATGGCTCGGAGGCTTCTGAGCGCTTCAAACACTCCGTGTATAAATGAACAAACCTTTAAAAAAGTTTGATAATAATGACAGGTTTTGATACAGATTCAAAAAATAACCAAGGCTAATTTGTACCAATACATTAACATTAGTTATTACAACAGATTGTTGTCACATAAAGTAGTAGCTTTCCTTCCATGTGCTCAAAGTCTAGCTGACGATTTATGTCCTTGGGTCACACTTTACTTCTTTGTAATTATTTTGGGCCAATCAGCAGAAAAGTATAAGAGGGGGTCTACTTAGTAAAAAGAACAATATACACGACTTAGGAACAAGTGTACGAAAACCACGCTCATATTTGTACTTTGTGTCTGTCGGCACACTTTCCACTTGCTAATGACTTTGTGCCAGGGCAGATAAGTAAAAAAATGATCCAAATCTCTTTGTACAAGGTGAAGCTGAAGCTTATCAACGCGAGATATATATGTTTTTTACTTCTCCCCGTGGTATACAATTTTACACATCACCTGGACCAGAACCGATACGTAACGGCCTGCGTAATGGGTGGTTATAAATCAGTTTCGAGCTACACTGAGAGATTAGTGGAACGCCCTCAGTCCTTTAGGTGGCGTGGATAAGCTACCGCGTACGTTGGGACGAGAGACGACCCAGAGTGGGACGCCAGGTGCTCCACTCTTGCAGCACAAGCAACGTGCCACAAGTATGGTGCTATTAACGTGCTATTGACAAGTACATTAGATGTTCCCACAGTAGCTCACGTGCCGAGCGTTGAGTATAATATATCATAATGCATACTTGACGCGCATATGTGTATGTAACGTGCATGTGTGTATACGTATATAGATGCATATATGTATATCATTTAATGCATTTGTATGTATGCACGTTTATGAATCGTGTTGATTTAAAGTATATTAAAAATAATACAGTATGTTTTAAGGTTGATCAATTTATTCGAGGAGTAACATATTCTGTACTATTATTTGCCACTTATTACGTTACTGTAAATGACACTAGTAATTTATACATTGTAATACAATTTAGTTTTATGTAAACTAAAAATCATAAAAATAAAAAATTAAAACTTATTTTTTATAATAGTTTGTTTTAATAAAAATTTTTATTTTACAGTTTAGAGGGATAATTTTTTTTTATAAAATACATTTATAAGGTTAATATGTATGAAAGTCTTAAGAAATAATATAAAACATTTCGAATTTTCGTCAATTTAAGAATCTTTTTATTTAAATCAACACCCTTTTTGTTTTTTTTTTTGCTTTTGTTTTTGATTTCTAAGACTAAAAAATTTATTACAAAAAAGATGAACTATTCAGTATCTTCATAAATACGTATATGTACATATATACTTATGATATACACGGGGCTGTAGTTGTTATTTTTGTGACAGAGTAACGCACAGGTTGCACCTATACAGTGAATAGTATATATAGATATGTCCAGTACTGATGTGCTATGTATCATGTACATGCATTATTATCTATAGGATACAAGTAACTTATCTAATAGATATTATAAATAGCTTTTGTCGTGGACATATACTGTACCACGAACCGGAACAGACCATGCACTAGATACCGGGACAACTGCTGTACTGTATAGATAGTACTGCTGCTGTACTACGGTGGTCCGCCTAGCGTTCAAAGTGGCTTGCCAGCTGTCCCACTGCCTGCGTCGGTAGGCGTACGTTACATTAGGACTCTATCCAACCGTGCGAGGACAGAAGGCGTTCCACTTATCTCTCAGTGTAGGTGTGATGAAATGGTAATTTTCGTATCTGGTAGCCAGGGCAAGCACCACATCCAAGGTACCCACAAAGCAGGGCCCAAGGGACTCTATGTGCTTACCCCGGTTGGATGCGTACCAGGTGCAAACCCTATTTTTTGTACCAAGGGCACCACCAAGTCTCAAAAACGCCCAAGGTTGAAAATAGTATTTTACATGCCTAGGCCAGTAAAGTAAAAAAGGCATTAGATCACCCGAATAGTACTGGTATAGTAGTACGACGGTCATCGGGTGATTTGAGAGTTCTTTATTTTATTGGCTATGGTGCGTATATGGTTATCAAGCTCGTAGCCAGGTAGTGACTTTTTCTGTTTACGTAGAGGACAGAAAATACTCACTTTCTAGCTACTGTCAGGTAAAGTACTATACAATTGCGGCTTAAAAAAGTATACTTGTCTACCCTTGGCGCAAAGTGTACGGGTACAATGTACGACTTTGTGTCCTCGGAAAGATAAACACGTCTTTTCATTGCAAAACCTTATTGTCTCGTAGATATTTTGTACTGATATCATTTACAAAACCTAGTACAATCCTACGAGCTGGTACAATATTATTGCTATTTTTTATTTGTAATAAAAAAATTTATGGTACCCCGAGATAACTTTAGTGATCCATGATAAATTAAATTTTTTTATTCGGGCTTGAGACAGTAAAACTAATAATATGTTGACGTATTACTTTTAAGTAATTAATTTGTACTAAAATTTATAATTTTTAGGTACTCATTAGTATCTATTACCTCTATTATTGGTAGTCAACATTGTTAATATGGCCACATTAAAAATTGCAGTGCTTTCTGTCACATCAACTCTATCGATCTCTGCCAGGAACACTCTCATGTCTGGGAGATTTGGTAAGGCTTTTTTCGTATGCTGTCATTTGCTCACTAACTTTATTAACGAGTCCATACTTTGTATTTAACATTTAATAAAAATCATTCAATATCTGTTGTTTGCTTAGTACACATGACCTTTATAAACAATAAAGATTTTTAAGGTAATGTACACCGACAGTTTTTATACTTTTATATACTATACATTTGGTAAACTTCATTATTTTTGTCCTACTTAGTCTTAGATAAGTTCCTTGTTTTGCTTGACTAAATCTGTAGTATTACTTCTTTTTAATTTTGAACATTAATTATAGTGAAAAATTATCTTGCGATTTCTACCTGTAACGTCTTACACCTCGAAAGATTTTTTATGTATGTGTAAGTCTGTATCGTAGAGACTTAACAAAAATAAATAAGTGGCAGACGAAATAAAACCAACACGTATTGTTGCAGTAAAATATACAGTAATAAAAGAAAAACCCAATACATACAACTATGTACAACTTACATAATTACACAGGTTTTACCTAAATCAACAAAAATTGTCGGTATAGCTGATAATTTATAACAAAAAGATTTTAAGCTTGTTACTTTAGATTTAGAATTACGATAGAAGGAGTGTGGCTATGACGCAGAATAGTTTATCAGCAACTGATCCTCTCAAGGCACGTCGTTCATAACAAGCATACGCTCAGCCAGCTACAGCTATTAGTCATGTGACTATACAGAGCATGTAGGCAGCTAAGTTTGGAAAATCGTCAAACTTACATGTGGATATTAGTAAGACCTAAGTATGCATATAATATACATAGTAGGCTTACAGGAACTCCAGGTACACTGTTTAATTATGTTATCATTATTTTTGTTAAGTCATACTGAATTTTGGTATCTACCTCTTAACAGTTGATTGTTAATATCATTTGTAGTTTTCTACTGATACCCTTACATAACATCACTAGTTACTAATTGCTTGCCAACTGACTTTTATTCATGTTGACAGACGTTTTTTAGGCCAACACTACTATTGTTTGTCTTTAATACCGCTATTAGAGTGTGAAATATTTAATATACGAGACGCCGATGTAACAGTCAAAGTATTCATTTATTCAACGCAAGATGTATACGAATTATATGTGGTAACGATTCCTGCCATACAACTTAATAATAACAGTTTTGCGTAGTACTCGAGTATTATCTCACCATACCTGCTTCACTGTTTCATATTAAGAGTATATAGATATACTAGCTTTAGCTACTAATCTTATTTTTGGAAACAAGGTAGCTTTAGTTTACCATGTATGAATAAAATTCCAAACTTGTCTACTGACATCTTTGAGTTTTGTCTTCTTATTTGATGTAACAAAAATATTACTTAAAAGAAGGAAGCTAAAAAATAAAAACTTATACATAATAAAGTATGAATTGCGAACACCTACAATTTTTAGATTTATTCGGAATGAAAATCATTAGTTAACACTAAATCATTCAATATATGATGAAAAATCGATTTTAAAATGGTGTCTATTACTGAGACGTTGCCCCAGTTCAGTTAATTAATTGTGGCAATCTCTTACAAACTGTTTCTTGTCCCTGATATTTTTTACCAACATCAATAAATTAAATACATTTTTATTAACCAATATTGAGTCATCCTCCATAAAATGTGTGCTATCATTCGAATTTATCATGTTTATGGAAGTACTTTTCACGTACTAAGTATTCATATACGTTTTTAATAAATCTAGATAAAAATCTTTGATTGTACTAGAAATAATGGGCTTTTCAGATTGCAGTTGAACCATTACTGATTGCAACTTAGTGAGCATTGTAAAAATAAATAAATGATAAACTTTGTAAATTCTGCTATCAAAAGAGTTAGATTTTGTCTTACAAATAATAAATCGATGAATTAGAGCAGATTCTTGACTGTACTTGTACACGAAATAAGGAATATTTTCAAAGTCTTAGAAAGATGCATCATGGCGTTTTGTGCGCATAAATGTTGGATGTGGCATCGACACTTGATTATAACTATCCCAGAAATAAGTTCTTATAATCTTTGTGCTATGAAATATCTAACTCCAACCATGACCCTAGCTGTGTTTGAGCAAAACGCATCAATACTTGGAAGTAGAATACCTTCGAAAGTGAAAGAAGCTTTGTATCAGCGTTTCAGGATATTCTTTTCGAGTTTCATCTCCATCATGAATTAAAACTCTACCCCATAATTAATCTGTTATACGACCAGTTGCTTCGTTGGAATATTGGATGATGACACAAAAAGATTTTTGTTAAGTTATATCTGTACTGGTAATGGTTTTGGTCATCACTTGATAAAGATTCAAATCCATTTTGAAATAAATGAAGAACGAGTTTTTAAGCCGATCTTCACAATTTATTTATAAATATGGGTGTTACAATTGTTTCGGTACACTGTACCTTGCTCAGACACAGAAGTAATTGGTGAATTGTAACACCCGTATTTATTAAGAAATTGTGAAGATTGATGTATAAATTCGTTCTTCATATATTCCTTCTGTCGAAACTCTCCAGTTTCCTTTAATTAGGACAATCATCTGAAATGCTCAATAGAAAGAACAGTAAGCTGAAAATGGCAATCGTGTGTATGAGTACACTGAGAAGAGTGGTGTTAGAAAAAGTGTTACAACTATAATCAAAATGACTATATTTTATAGGAAAGCTGAGACATATTTGCCACATAGTAAAAGTTACTATGTTACATAGTAAAACCAGATTATATACAAATTTACTATTCAACGTAGTAATTTTTACTTGGTACATCACAAATAATTTTTATAATAATGAAAGAGAAGAAAAAAAAAATACATATATATTTCTCTTTTATTACATCAATTTAGAAACTATTTCTTAACAAAGTTAAAATTACTTTATTGAATAGAAAATTTATTAATACAATATAAAAATAAATATGTATCCACCTATATTATCTAGATAAACGTGTGGGGTAATCCACACAACCTCCCACTGCCCCTACCGCCGTGCCGTCCCATAAGACCCTGCACTGTACTTCTACAAATTAAGGTAAAATTTGTTTTATTTCTAAGTTATTCTAACCCAATTAATATAAAATCGAGCCCCCCACTACCCCCATTGCCCTTTCACTGTCCCTCTACACGATTGGTATTTCTCCTCCCCTCCGCCCCCACACGAATTTTCTACTGTTTCAATGTACTTCCATAGTTTAAGGAATGCATAAACAGGATGAATAATAAACAACCCTGTACTAAACATATGTACTAAAAAAACTGTTAGTAACAATAAAAGGGTGCTCTCTGTAATGAAATTCGTTACTAAAAATATTTTTATATAATGTGAAATATTAAGCAAAAAAAAAAAAATTAAAAATTTCAGCTATTTATTTAACAATTTCAGGTTAGTAAGCTTATTAAGTAGGAATATTGTCCATGTATTTTTGCAACTAAGAAAATAATTAAAAACATTAAAAAAAACATGACAACAAATTATTTAATTGTAGTATATGCCTCATATTTATAAGACATTATTACGTACGCCACGTAAGAGAGCATCTGGACGGTATAACTAAACGATGGCTTATCTGTGACCAAAAATTTAAAAGAGCAGTACGTGTATGGCGTCATTTACATGTTTTTAAACCGAAAACCAACGAAATTTGTAAAAATTGCGAAAGAAAATTTTTAAGAAAAGATGCATTAAATAGGCATTACAATGGAGCTCATATAAGGAATAATAGAGAATTTAAATAGCAGAGGTTAGTAATTATTTATCAACCTTTGTAGATATGTTTCATACATAATTATCTTACTTTTTTCAGATCACAGGTTTAACTATTGCAAACGGAAGATTAAAAGTCAATATGTACCCATTTATACATTGAAAGGTGAATGTAAATTAAAAAATAAATAAATAAAACATAAAACTGATAAACAATATAATTTATTGTAAGTATATTTCAAGTACTATGCTAGAACTTTTTTTCTTTCGTTGAATGATTATATTTTATTTACTCATATTATTAACTGTTTTTTTATCGTTCACCACTGCATGATCAACTGAAGGTAATTTTTTTATAACAACGGTAGTTAACTTATGTAAAAGGTATTTATCGTATGTCTTTGTTATTATTATCATTACGTATACAATTCATGCTTTTTAATTAAAAACATTTTTTTTTATTTCAGACCTTTTACCTCCTATCTCAAAGCTTATGTAAAAATTATAATGCATCAAGAAAGTTAGTGCGCTTCGAGCACAGGGTAGCGGAGCTCCACTAGAACACACACACACACACACACACACACACACACACACACATATATATAAATATATATATATGTGTATTAAATCGGGCTCCGTAACCATTAGACCATCGTATAGTAGGTCTTGATTAGTATCGATAAAGTACACGTAAGAACGTGTACTGTTTGATATATACGATAAAGTTAAAAACCGAACGGCTTTCTGTAGACCACGGTGTTAACAACAGATAATAAGTCAATTCGAAATAAATTGCCTGCACGAATCAACTTTTAACTTTTATAGATCAAAAAATATAATTCTCTCAATATTTACAGCAATTCAGTGGAATGAGAAATTTTACTATGTCACATAGCAAATTCTATTTCAGAATGTGAGAAATTTTAGAACGATTACAGTAAAATTGACTATGCAGTATAGCAAAAATTGTACTGTAGTAGGTAAACCATCGCGGTTCTGGCACCCCCCCCCAGCTCCCCCCCTGAGATAGTGGTGGGGGGAGAGGCTCTAGCTATAGCTGGTGGAGAAGAGGCGGTGGTGGAAGGAGAGGCTGATCGGGCGGTGGAGGAGAGGCGGTGGTGGGGGGAGAGGCTGATCGGGCGGTAGAGGAGAGGAGATGGTGGGGGGAGAGGCTGATCGGGCGGTAGAGGAGAGGCGGTGGTGTGGGAGAGGCTGATTGGGCGGTGAGAGGAGGGGCACGGGTGGTAGGGGCGGTGGGTGGTGCGGACTACTCGGATGGTTACGTCAGGGGAAGGGGGCATCTTCCAGATGCTGTGATGTCGGATGGTACTGACAGCTCCCTTCCTTTCTGACCCTCGAAATCAGTGGATGTAGCGGATCGCGTATCCCGTTCAGCTGCGACCAACGTTGGCTTATTCAACGCAGTACCTTGCCAAGTAATGGAGCTATTATTTCTTATCTATACGGATGTGTTAGCCGTGGCCGATAATTTTTCGGTTCTTATTTATAGGCGTATAATGTACTAGTGTAATATTTTTTCTTAGCAAGAGCGGGTGCAATGAGTCATGCTAGGATACACGAATGTGTAAGCCGTGGCCGATAACTCTTCGCTTCTTATTTAGGCGTATAATGTACCAGCATCATATTTTTTTCTCAAGAGCGGGCGTATCGAGTGATGCGTGTTGCCATAGAACATGTATACCATTTCATAACCGAAAGCATATCCCAACATTGCTTGGCTTACTCCTCTTCACCGCAGTACCTCGCCAACGAATAGAGTCAGTTAATACGATAAAGTAATTTTAATCGGCGCAGTAATAAGGAGGCGTAAATGAAAAAAATCGACATAGATTCATGAAGAACTAATTTATTGCATAAGTATTGTGTATCAGGTGTACATTGATTAAAAAATGTCGTTTTGTCGTTGCTGCTCTTTTAAAATCCATTTTTTTTAAAGGTGTAGCATTCTTCACAGCACAATGAGCTAAATTAAATTGGTGATTCATGCATTCGATATCATCCATACTGAATTGTAGCAAGAGTGTTGCTGCCCTGTTGGCTGCGTCTATTTTGACGAAGTCAACTAATTTGTTACTCAAAATATAGAAGGGATCGTGGCACAAAAAAACTATTCAATTTACAAATGTTTAATTAAAATCCTTCTAAAAAAAGACAATTTTGCTGAATTTATCGGAACGGAGGATGGGAATGAACTATAGGTGAAATAAATTCAAAATGCACTGATTATAAGCCACGAACGAAGATTTACTTCGTAGTTTAAAGGAAAAACTCCGAAGAGAAGAATCCAAGAGAAGAAAAATAAACGAAAAATTAATAAAAAATACAAACGAGTGAGGTTGAACAATAAATTTAAGATAAACTTCCTGCAATTAAGAGTATGTACTTGTGTATTGCGTGTAGAAAACGTATACGTACGCGTCTGCACGTGTCTCGAAAAACTCACGAATCGACAAACGTCGCACGGTCCATGAAGCGGATTTTCGCCGTGCTTTACTCGCAGCACGCTGAGCTTCTCGAAGATGATGCAGATGACGATGATGATAAAAAAAGGAAAGCGTGAGAGAAATGAAGCCCATAAAGTTGACTCCCAGATACATGTGTGCGTGATGATGATGAGGAAAGATATAGAAACCAGTAGGACGAATATAATACCCAACTATGCCAGATACTCGAGATCGCAGTTGACAACTGTAGACCGCTTTGTATAGACAGATAGTTCGGAACTGACCCAGCGCGCCCACCCAAAGTAGTCGCAAGACCCCCCTTCCCTTTTTAATTCTCCTACCCGCTGCAGTCGTCAGGACCCATCAATCCCTTACACCTTATGAGAAAAGCTGGGAAAAGATAGAGAGAGAATGATGTAAGCAATTAAGAGAGGAGGAGAGACCTATGACCCGAGGACACTTAATGGGAGCAAAGGAGATGGAGATGTAGATGCATGATAGAGAAGGAGAGAAATGTTTAGCTAATGAGAGTATAGAGAGAGACTTAATGAGTTGGCGCGAGAGCGATTAACTGTACCGACTGACAAAAAAGGATGAAGGTAAGAAAGAAATTGACCGGCGCTTGCATATGTGAATATGTGATGAATTTTGTGTGAACTCGGTGTGTTGCCACCTTCGGCGTGCTGTAAGGTTGATCCTCCACCACTCACGAGGTGGTCTACGAATTTTTGTCATTTCGACTAAACATGCTCCCCCTCCTCCCCGTTGCGAGAGAAAGCGAGCAAATCGAAGACATTATATGTGTAGCGTATTCGAAAAAGTGCTTACTGTGCGAATCGTACGATGGTGTGAGAGTGTAGTAGTGTGTAAGTGTGTTTACAATCCGAGCGATGCTTACACAAATCGGTTTAATACAAGACAGACAACATAATTAAAAATTTAGTCTTCTTGTGACGATGAGATCGGAAGTGGACACAACGATGTGACGTTGCGTTTGAAGCTCCCTTGCTCAGTTTTAACGGTGACGACTCGTACGATGCCATCAGCGCCCGGGTGGATCTCGATGACAACCCCCAGCCACCATTGCATGCAGGGTTGATTTCTATCGATGAGGAGGACGACGGAATCCATACCGATCTCGTGATTGGACTTGCTCAACTTTTGTCGACGTTGAAGTTCGTGCAAATATTCCAGGTGCCATCGCTTCCAAAAATCTTGTCGTGCTCTCGTGATGAAACGCCATGCTGACAATCGGTTACCTGGAGCACAAGAAAGGTCAGCTTCCGGAAAAAAATTCAACGGTCTTCCGATTAATAAATGTGCCAGCGTGATGGCCGCTATATCATTAGGATAATTCGATATACTATAAAGTAGTCTAGAATTAAGAATGGCTTCGATTTTGATAACGAGGGTATTAAATACTTCAAAGGTTGAGAGTTGTTCGCTGATCACTCGCTTAAGATGGTGTTTAAACGATTTTACTACCGACTCTCAAATCCCACCAAAGTGTGGTGAAAGCGGTGGATTAAAATGTCAGATGATGTTTCTCTGGACTGCGAAATGATCAGCATCGTCACGAAACTGGTCAGAGTTAAACAGAGCAAACATTTCTTGTAATTCATTACTTGCTCCGACAAAATTCGTGCTGTTGTCCGAAAACACGTGTTTGGGAATGCAGCGTTGGCCGAAAAAACGCTTAAACGCGCCTAAAAATCCTTCGGAGGTTAAATCGCTCACTATTTCAATATGTACTGCTTTCGATGCCAAACATACAAACACACAACCATAAACATTGACTCGATAACGATTCCGCAGTTTCTTCTCTTTGATGTACATCGGCCCAAAAAATCTATTCCCACGTGAGTAAACGCGCCTGACTCGGTAACGCGTGCTGATGGCAAATTTCCCATTTTACTATGTAAGGCTATATTGAGATAGAGTAATAAAAAATGTCAGAGAAAGTCTTATGTATAGTGGTGAAAAACTATCATGCACTACTACTCAATTCCCTTTTTTACCACACTTTAAGTTTATTACACACTAAGATAAATTTTATGTCAGCAGATGTGTCATGCAATAGGATTATATTCTTTCAATGTGTTTGAATAACCTACCGTTTCAGAAGATAAATCTTCTTCTGTCCTCCACGCTGTACCTTGAAAGTTCACAGCAGCATAAAACTGTATAAGTATCCTTTTTAAAATATAAAATCATGTGCAATGGGTTCGCATTGCTTTTAGCCGTATAGTATAAGCGATATGTCCTTCATGTATTTCTCTCCGTAATCAGTTCCGGATACACACGATTTACTCGATCCAATGCAATGTCCCACAACTGAAAAAATCTATAGTGATTCTTCCACACTAAAATTTCTACAATCACAATTTCTCTCTCACACTTGAATGGAAATCGTTGACGAGATCTTAACGTTAACAATGCGTCAAATCTGGGGTTTTCTATTGACACTGTTGCACTCTCAATAACGGGTGTATGAGTATCGTGGGGGACAACTGCTTCCTCGCTTGGAAACATCTCAACGACTGCAGCCTCTATCAGCAGATCTTTTTGTTATAAAAAATTTTAAGCTAGTAGACTTGGTTACGAAATTACAATATAGGGTGATATTCAATACGTCTCAATAATAAGAAAGCAAAAGCATGGTGTAGAATTCATTCTTAAACATGCCTATGCTAAAATAAAAAGCAGGTACGTGTTTTGATGCGTAAAAATATTTACTTGATAGTGCGCATATTTATAAGGTGTTCATACTGTATTATGCGATTGCCTATTTAGAAAAGGGAGTCTCTCTTTCAGTTGCATGAGATGTGACAGATGGAGCGATAAGAGCTTGGTCAATGTGTTGTATAAATAAAAGTGACCTGTTACCATGGCTCAATTGCAAAGGTACGAGTATGAAAAAGTGTATCCGTCTGCAAAAGATCGAGTGATAGATCTTACACGAGGAAAGCTCTGCTAAAGTATATAAAAAGTAAAACTGGTATAGATGTGACTGCAGCTATGAAAACTATAATAATGGAAGGAAGAGTTCCAACTAATTTCCAAAACCGATCGTGGTAAAGAGTTTTACAACGCAAATTTTCAAGGTCTCATGAAAAATTACAAAATTAACTTATACTCTACGTACAGTAATCTTAAGGCGTCTATATGTAAACGATTCAATCGTACCCTAAAGTATGCTATGTGGAAAAAGTTTAGTGTGTGAGGTAATTACAAGTGGCTCAATATTTTACAACATCTGATAACTTCTTACAATAATCGAAAACACCGAACGACTGGTGTGAAGCCAAAAGATGTTTCAGTAGCTCATGAAAAAATATTTTACAACCATTTATATATTCGAAAAAGAAACAAAATCAACATTGACAGATGGTGATAAAGTACGTATGAGTAATACTAAACAAGTTTTTGAAAAAGGTTATACGCCTAATTGGTCGACAGAAACTTTTACTGTTACCCGAGTAGCACCAACAAAGCCATTCACTTACCATTCGGAGGATTATCAGCAGCAGCCAATCTCTGGTGGCTTGGCTGCAAGAACTGCAGAAAACCAAGTATTCTAATACTTACCTTGTTGAGAAAATTTTACGCCGACGAAAAAATCAAATTTTCGTCAAATGGTTGGGTTTTGACAGTGCACTTAATAGTTGGATTTCAAAAGATCAATTATAATTTAAAAAAATATGATGTATAAAAAATACGAGAGAAGATATATGGCAAATGCATGGAAAAAGTAAAGTAAATAAATATATTTTAATTGTAAAGACACTAATTTATTGAAAAAATTTTTTTATGAAAAATAATGCAACACATGTTTTTTTTTTTTATGTCCACAGAAAATATTTAACCTATTCACTTGAAAATTGAATATGAGAACCATTATAAGTTATAAAGAGCTTCATTTTCTGTATGGAATCTAATAAATTATCATATAGCACTTCATTATCAACTATATTCTTTGACACTGCACTGAGTAAAAATATTTGAAACTCGTCATTGAGTTCCACAACTGCTTTTATTCCGTATTTAGTATTAACTTTCTTAAATTTTGTAACCATGTAGCTGTGGTTTACTATCATCTCGGTGATTTTCTTGCACGGGAGGAAGCCTCCAGAAGCGACTTTATTCAAAGCTGCTAGATTGGACATCTGTAATAAAGAAACACAAATTTTCACTAATTTTAGTATTCATGAAAAAAAAAAAAATGGGTAAAAAATATGGTTATTAAGAAAACAAATTTATATTCACCTTAAAATTGTTTTTTACCCTTTTTCTTAACGGGAGTTCTTCAAAATTGTCTGTCTTCACACTTGTTCTCTTCGGAGGTTGTTGTTGGACGATACCCTTTGCTTCAAATACTAAACGATCGATGACTTGTCGTTGCTGTTTGGCAACTCTGATCAAACTGGCCTGTCGTTGTTGTTGTGGTTTTTTATACAAGGTTTTTACTATCACATAAGGGAGCTCTTCTATAGTAATTCCCCCCACTCGTTTCTTTTTGACAAGTTACTTTGAGCTCATTGTCGTCACCCCTTTATTCTTCTCTGTTACTTTCTTTATTTATTTCATCATTTTCGCTGGACGATGAGTCAATCATAGAGGTAACATTACATTGCTCGCTATCATGGAAATCAAAAGTTATTATATTTCGCTGATTGTTTTGCATTTGATCAATGAAACGCTTATTTTTTAGTTGCTCTGGATGTAAAGGTTCCTCTATTTCTTTTCGTGATGTCGTCATGTTGATCCCTCCTCGAATTCTCTCTCCTATACTAGCTGTTTTCCGTCTGTCCTCTTCATTTTTTTTCTTCGCCTCCATCCGTTGTAAATCTCGATTCTCTATTTATTATTTTATGGTCACTCGGTGACATATTACCATGACTCTCATTTCTTGGACTTGTAATGTTTTCCCTATCTTCCTAAGCTTTCTCTTCTACATCTCCATCTCGCCGTTTTTGATTTACTTTATCATTCCTTCAGGGTAATGTATCAGTGATATCAGGGAAAATACATCGCTTATCATCACGAGATCTAAGAGCTATTTTTTTGTTTTTTTAGTATAAATCTTGTGCTGACGAGATCTAATATTAATTTGCTCTCGATTTATATTTATGTTTTGATCGCGTAGGCAATCAATGTAATCATTAAAATTAATAGTGACTTTAACAACATTGGTCTTGACACCTTTTGCTTTCTTTCATTATGTCTTGATTTTGAACAAGAATGCTGTACATTTTACTTCTAAGACCGATGAATTTCGTAATAATATTACCATTACACTCATCCTTCATAAGTCATACGATTTTCTCATATTGAATTATAATAACTGTAAGACGTATAACTGTCTGTATTAGTATACAACAGTTTACAATCATTTTTTAGTTTAGAAATTGATCAACTGTGCGTATAGCAAGATAAGGAGCAGAAGACACGCCGAAAATAATCGTATTAAGCTTGAAAGTTCTCACTTCACCTTAGTGATACCACAAAATACGTTAAAACCGTCTGTGATCAGTGTAAACGAGTATTTGCCGGTACATCTGTGCAATGTCGGCCGTGATGACATATCGATAGGTGCAGAAGCGCAAAAGATGATCAAACAGTTTAGACTGGGGAGAAGTTCTTACTGGCCTTAGCGGATGCATCGAAGACGACGCGCACCTTCGTGGTGCTGCTTGACTCTTTTGCTGCCTTCGGGCATGCAACAATCGTCGAAAAACAACGCTTGCTTAAGCTACTGGTTGCAAATCTCCCTCGGTTCAACGGTGATCACGACAAATGGCTTTCGTTTAAAAACACCTTTTTGTCGAAGATAGATTCGCGTACCAACATTAATGATTTAAATAAGTTCTTATATTTGAGAGACTGCTGAGAGGGTCCAGCGTAAAGAGTATTCAGAAATCTGTATTTTATAGTTTTACTGTATGCAAAATATAGGAAAAATAAAAACTATAATTTACTATATGGGTTTTGAATTGATGGAAAAGGAGATTGTGAATACGTGCGCATAGCTTACTGATACTAACGAGGATACTTATATACACAAATATTCGTCTACAAAATTGTAGCTGATTGTTAGTGCGTCCTTACATATATTTTGTCATGTAAGAGAATAGAAAGAAGAAGAGAAAGCTAAAAATATTCATACACATAACTATTTGTTGTTAGTGAGAAAGCTAATCCCTTGTTTTTTTCTTGCACTCTCTCGAGTACTGGTGGAAAAGCCATATGTTTTTTCCTACTTTTGTTTCTTGCTTTCTCCTAATGCATCCGCTAAGGCCAGTAAGAACTTCTCCCCAGTCTAAACTGTTTGATCATCTTTTGCGCTTCTGCACCTATCGATATGTCATCACGGCCAACATTGCGCAGATGTACCGGCAAATACTCGTTTACACCGATCACAGACGGTTTTAACGTATTTTGTGGTATCACTAAGGTGAAGTGAGAACTTTCGAGCTTAATACGATTATTTTCGGCGTGTCTTCTGCTCCTTATAGACGCCTTAAGATAACTGTACGTAAAGTATAAGTTAATTTTGTAATTTTTCATGAGACCTTGAAAATTTGCGTTGTAAAACTCTTTACCACGATCGGTTTTGCAAATTAGTTGGAACTCTTTCTTCCGTTATTATAGTTTTCATAGCTGCAGTCACATCTATACCAGTTTTACTTTTTATATACTTTAGCAGAGCTTTCCTCGTGTAAGATCTATCACTCGATCTTTTGCAGACGGATACACTTTTTCATACTCGTACCTTTGCAATTGAGCCATGGTAACAGGTCACTTTTATTTATACAACACATTGACCCAGCTCTTATCGCTCTATCTGTCACATCTCATGCAACTGAAAGAGAGACTCCCTTTTCTAAATAGGCAATCGCATAATACAGTATAAACACCTTGAGACAAAAAATTGTTTTTTTTCGGAGGATTTTAATTAAACATTTGTAAATTGAATAGTTTTTTTGTGCCGCGATCCCTCCTATATTTTAAGTAACAAATTAGTTGACTTCGTCAAAATAGACGCAGCCAACAGGGCAGCAACACTCTTGCTACAATTCAGTATGGATGATATCGAATGCATGAATCACCAATTTAATTTAGCTCATTGTGCTGTGAAGAATGCTACACCTTTAAAAAAAATGGATTTTAAAAGAGCAGCAACGACAAAACGACATTTTTTAATCAATGTACACCTGATACACAATACTTATGCAATAAATTAGTTCTTCATGAATCTATGTCGATTTTTTTCATTTACGCCTCCTTATTACTGCGCCGATTAAAATTACTTTATCGTATTAACTGACTCTATTCGTTGGCGAGGTACTGCGGTGAAGAGGAGTAAGCCAAGCAATGTTGGGATATGCTTTCGGTTATGAAATGGTATACATGTTCTATGGCAACACGCATCACTCGATACGCCCGCTCTTGAGAAAAAATATGATGCTGGTACATTACACGCCTAAATAAGAAGCGAAAAGTCATTGGCCACGGCTAACACATCCGTATAGATAAAAAATAATAGCTCTATTACTTGGCAAGGTACTGCGTTGAGTAAGCCAACGTTGGTCGCAGCTGAACGGGATACGCGATTCGCTACATGCACTGATTTCGCGGTCGGAAAGGGAGGGAGTTGTCAGTACCATCCGACATTACAGCATCCGGAAGAGGCCCCCTTCCCCTGACGTTACCATCCAAGTAGTCCGCACCACCCACCGCCCCTACCACCCGTGCCCCTCCTCCCACCGCCCGATCTGCCTCTCCAACACCACCACCTCTCCTCTACCGCCCGATCAGCCTCTTCCCCCACCACCTTCTCTCCTCTACCTCCCGATCAGCCTCTCCCCCCACCACTGCCTCTCCTCCACCGCCCAATCAGCCTCTCCCCCCTCACCACCGCCTCTTCTCCACCAGCTATAGCTAGAGCCTCTCCCCCCACCACTATCTCAGGGGGAGAGCTGGGGGGGTGCCAGAACCGCCATGGTTTACCTACTTACCATCACAGTTTTTACTATGTTAGGCATAGTGATTTTTATTATTCCGTATAATGACTTTTGTAGGGCCGCTATGTTATAATAATCATTCAAAATATAAGAAAAATCTTTTTAAACGTAATAGTTTGCGTTATCAGGTGAGTATGTCTAACTAGCTTTCCTGAAAAATATAGTCATTTATAGTATAGTTATAATACTTTTTTGAACACCGCTTTTTTCAGTTTATAAGAAGAAAGCATTCCATTCGGTTCTTAACGTAACGTTTTTAATATCAAAATATTTATCAGAAATGTTTGAAACATCAATGTTTTCTTAATCGATTGTTGAAGCAATATCTACTTTGTGCTCGATGATATCGATATTACATTCTTTGTCGGGATTATTACATATGCTGTTTACTAATGCATAAGAATTGTGATGGCACACTTATAGTACGTATAGTCGAAATATTAACCTCTAGTTCAATAAGTTTTAAAACATGTTATCTAAAATATGTTCTTGCCATTTTTTCTTATGTTCGTCGCTCATAATTGCATGCCTTTTGAAATTTGTTTAATCTGTCCATAAAACTATTTTACATGATTTGCAGTACGCTTTTGTTTTGTTGAGATTTTGGTTTATAAAACCCGAAAGTAATGGATGTTTTTTTCACTTAAGATTAAAAACTGTATTTCGCATTCTAAATTGCTGTATTCTCTTAAACAGTGACTTCAGTTCAAACATGTCGTATGGCCTCACATATCTGGATACTATGTATTATTTTATTTTTATAATTTAAGGTAATCACATTTAAAAAAATTAATCTTACTATAGACCGTAGACAATAATAATTTATAATAATCTGAGTATGTCAGATGCTTTAGTACATGGCCACTGAAAAAAAAGGTTGCTTTAGTGGCCCAAATTTAAGAGCCATGTGTAATTAGTTAATCAAGAAGAATAGAGGGCGCAAAAACAGTTACAGCCTGGGGGATAACCTGCTACCATTTGAATAATATGCAGCCTGCTATGGGCAGTGTTGTACATAAATTTTTACATAAATGTTGTACATAAATAATATATATATACTTATCAGGTAGAAAAATGCAAGGTTTAAAAATATCTGTGAATGAAAGGACAAAGAATAAAATAATTTTTTATAATGTATTATGAACAGACAATTCAGACTTAGAAAATATGTGCGATTGTAAATTTCCAAAAAAAAGTATGTTGTCAATTGTATTACGATGTTATTATCATTATAACAAAAATGAAATGCTTGGAGCTGTATCTAAATTGAGCTACTTTTTTGCTGCTAAAAATATCAGGTAAGGTCCTAATCTAAATAACAATGATTGCCAAAACAGCTTTTTCATGCCTAAAAGAAAACCAAATAATTGTACAAAAAAAAATAACCAAAAAAAATGTATAATCTTACAATGAACAAAAAAAGACACATAGGGCTAAATTGGGCTTATTCATTTATTTGCTTAGCACCAAAAACTACCTTTACACATATATAAAGATCCATTTTTTAGCAAATGAATAACTGGCATTGTGATCAATATTAAGAACGAAAATTTGGATACATAGTATGTTTTTTTGTTATTTACATGCACACCACATTTCAGAACGATTGGATGTAAGCCTAACGTACCTAAAGCCTGTACCTATACCTATGTACGTGTACACAGATACAAGCAATACTGCGCAAGCACACTGTAGATAGGTTAGTGAGGGATTGAATAGTGGAAGTAGACAAGCTGAGTACCGTACTGCCCTCTGGTGATTAACTATTCAATACGCCCTCATTAATGTATAGTCTTAATACGCTACTTTTTTTGATAAAATCTGACGTTCTTAGCTGTTCAAAAGTAATTTAATTTGGTATGATGTTGAAAATGCAGCGTTCCAACTTTATTTTTCGTTCTAACAACAGTTTCTCCAAAATTCATAAGATTTTTTGTTACTCTACCATACTATGAGTGGCGAATCATATGCACTCTATGGAGGGCATGGTGAACCCTCCAATAAACGGTCCAATGGTCCCGAAAAACGCCCGAAGTAGGAAAAAAGTATTTCGTACGTAGGGAACAAGGTACCAATTCTTTTGTTTTTATATATTTTTTAATGTTTGTACTTAAATTGTCAACAATAAATTTGTTCCCATGATAACTTTTTTTCATGATTGAAATTTTTTTTGGACCTAAAAAGAATCTTGGGAACTGCCCGCAAGCTGAAAAATAACAATCTGATCCAGCAGTGATTGGCTGCTTGCTCGGATGCTGCCAAGCCTTTTGCCTCTATCCCCACACCAATACGTATATTCTTCCTACCTGCTGCATGTGGGTGGAACATGGAGGGGGTGTGGCTTGCCTTATTTATTGCCACGGATCGCAATGGCTACTCTTTCCTTTTCACTTACATTAACGATAAATGGTAAAATTGCATTTTTTAATTTTTTTCACAAATTTTTTTGCGTGTCAAAATATAAGTATAAAACTTTATTGATAAGAAATAGTCAACCCTGCACGCTTGCATTTTTATATTTTTAGTATCTAATACAGTTTATAAGATGATTATAAAATAAGCTTTTAAAAGCAATTCTAACATTGATCCACCAATGTTAAAAATTTGTAATTAATTTTTTTTCTAGATATTAGTGTACTATATATATATAGTATCAAAAAATCCACATCAACTGTCTAATTCAGAAGTTTGGCGAGTGGTCTATGTAGTCGTAAGTTGAGTGCAGTTAAGCGACATGGGATTGAAATAAGTTTAAACAGATAAGATAGTATACAGAATTGAATCGCAAAGTCTTTGCAATTCTAACGTACTTCTTGCACAAGATTTACATTGACAGCAAAATTGTGTAAGTCTGCATCTAGTCTGCTTTCAAGATCTAACGTAATTCTGATGCACGACAGATGAGCAAGACTCTTACGTAAGAAGTGCACAAATCTGACGATCAGACGAGTGCGTTATTTATCTTGATTTGACGCACTTCTGATTGTGGCAGATTTGCGCAAGATTTGGGTGCAGATGAGTGCACAAGACTCTTGCGTAAGAAGTGCGCAAATCTGATGGTCAGTCAAGTGCGTTATCATTCTGCCTTTAGGCAGTTCCGCTTGCAGCAGATTTGCGCAAGATTAGAGTGCAGGCGAGTGCACAAAATCCTTGCGCAAGAAGTGCACAAATCTGACGATCAGTCGAGTGCGTCTTTTGTCTTGACTCGGCGCACTCCTGATTGCGGCAGATTTGCAAAAATTTTCGTGCAGGTGAGTACACAAGTAAGTAAGTAAGTAAGTAAGTAAATAAGTAAGTAAGTAAGTAAGTAAGTAAGTAAGTAAGTAAGTAAGTAACGTTTATAAGACTATGTGGTTATAACCACGTTCAGTCTCAAATTTTAATTTTACAGAGTATAATATAAAAAATAAGTTGACAAAAATAGATTTACATTTGAAATTAAGAGAAAAATTTACTAATAAATAAAAATAATGTATGCAAAATAGTAGTTGAATTAAAAATAAAGGTTCAGAATTAAATACAAGTTATATAATAACAAAAAAAAAACAGAAAAACCAAAACAAAATTAAAGGAAGTGACGTTCAAGTCGCATGTATTAGTTTAAATTTATATGAATAAGTTCAAATTTATGTAAGTTAGTTTAAATTTATGTGAATCCAGTGTAGAGTTTATAGATGTAATGTGTAATTAGTTAATCAAGAAGAATAGAGGGCGCAAAAACAGTTACAGCCTGGGGGATAACCTGCATTTAAAACTACAGTCATTTTTATTAAGAATAAGGAGGATGTTGAATAATGACTGCTTGAAACTATAACCCAAGGCTTTTTAACCCAAGATCCTTGCGTAAGAAGCGCACAAATCATGGGTCTGTACTTGTTTCCTATAAAAAAATATATAACAGTATTTTTCGACTTCCTATTCTTTTTCTGCAATTTGTAGCTTAACACTTATTTGCAATATCATTATAAAAATAAAATCTACAGGTATAATTTTTATTGATAATAATTTTTCTTATAAAAATCAGAAGAAATTGTTAGCGAAAAACATACTGTTAGTGTTTAGTGAGAAATTTACTGTTTGTATTGGTAAATTATTAAAAATCCTAAGCTCTCGTAACTGTCATTGTATACACGCATATCTGTTTCTCTATTTTATAATACAGTTTTCTTGGCTGGTTATTTTAACCCCCCTCTGTCACGATATCTTAACCTTTCCAACCACACTGCCAAGTAAGGAACAATTTGCTTGTTTTTCTCAACAAGTTTATAGGGTGTATTCGTTATGAGAAGCACTTATACCCCCACCCCAAATATTTATATTTGCACCTCACACTCCTGCCAAGATACCTGCTAAATATTTTATTTTGCAATAAATTTGAATCAATTTGTTAACTAGTAATTTCATTATAGTATATATTATATTTATGCTTACAATCTAATATATCCATTTTTTTCGTGCCATTTTATTAATTCAATCCTTTTGATCCAAATTTTATCAGAGAAGTGTGTAAATACGTTTGTTTTGTTATCAATAGTTGTTTTCCTGACACATTAACAAATCTTGATGTTTAAGTATTGTATACATTCGAAGTAAAAAAAAAAACCTTTTAAAAGGATTTAAAATATAAAATAGTGTTGATTCTATACGCAATAAATAAAAATAGTTTTAAAAGCAGAAACAAATGTTTTTAAAAACCGTGTATACGCCCTCATTAATGTATAGTCTTAATACGCTACTTTTTTTGATAAAATCTGACGTTCTTAGCTGTTCAAAAGTAATTTAATTTGGTATGATGTTGAAAATGCAGCGTTCCAACTTTATTTTTCGTTCTAACAACAGTTTCTCCAAAATTCATAAGATTTTTTGTTACTCTACCATACTATGAGTGGCGAATCATATGCACTCTATGGAGGGCATGGTGAACCCTCCAATAAACGGTCCAATGGTCCCGAAAAACGCCCGAAGTAGGAAAAAAGTATTTCGTACGTAGGGAACAAGGTACCAATTCTTTTGTTTTTATATATTTTTTAATGTTTGTACTTAAATTGTCAACAATAAATTTGTTCCCATGATAACTTTTTTTCATGATTGAAATTTTTTTTGGACCTAAAAAGAATCTTGGGAACTGCCCGCAAGCTGAAAAATAACAATCTGATCCAGCAGTGATTGGCTGCTTGCTCGGATGCTGCCAAGCCTTTTGCCTCTATCCCCACACCAATANTATTACAAGCAAAATAAGTCAAAACCATAGTTAAAACAGCTTGTGTCAATTATTGTCTTCCAAGAATTCTGCAAAATTCTGCAACAAGGAGGAGTGCATCGAATAAAAATAATAACGCACTCGATTGACCGTCAGATTTGTGCACTTCTTACGCAAGAGTCTTGCGCACTTGCCTGCACACAAATCTTGCGCAAATCTGCCGTAAGTGGAAGTGCATCAAGTCAGAATGATAACGCACTCGACTAATCGTCAGATTTGTGCACTTCTTACGCAAGAGTTTTGCGCACTTACGTGCACGCAAATCTTGCGCAAATCTGCCGCAATCAGGAGTGCGTTGAGTCAAGACGAATAACGCACTCGACTGATCGTCAGATTTGTGCACTTCTTACGCAAGAGTCTTGCGCACTCGCCTGCACGCAAATCTTGCGCAAATCTGCCGCAAAGCGTCTTATGCACTTGTCATGCATCAGAATTACACAAGATCTCGGAAGCAGAGCAGGTGCAGACTTACGCACTGCCAGTGCATAAGATTGTGCAACCAGCGCGTTGTATGTAAATATTCACTTAAATTATACTAAATTTTGTATACTATATCACACCATAAAATTAACACGTAAAATTATAAAGCAAATTGTATAAGGCACTAATTACAACGAACATTTCTCTGCGGGAACGCAAAACAATATGTATCAGCTCAATTTTTTTCAAAAGAGCACAATTAAATGAAGGAGTAAGAATTGTTGCTGTATGTTAAAATATTAACAATATACCTATAAAATAGCAAAACCTTCCTGTATACCTAGTCTTGACACGCTGTTTTTCCTCCACCACTTTTTGAATAGCTTCTGTGATATAAAAAGTATTTTCTTATATTACGTCCTACAGTAATAACTTCTTAGAAAATGGATAAATAGTGAATTTGGAAACTGGTAAACGAAAAGTTAATGTCTACACACATATCTAGTACTTAATACAGATCTTTTCAAGAAGACCGCTTCAAACGCCTTAACATCACAAAACGCATGTAAAATGCATAAGATGTAGTCAAAGCAATTTTTTTGTTCACAAAATGTCATGAGATCTTAATCTTCTTGCATTGCTTGTACCCGAGGCCCTTGAGCACCCCTATCTTTCTCCATCTCTCTCTCCGACGTTTTTTTGGTAATGCTGACTGGCTGAGGCGCATTCGACTGTATCCGACCACATTCGATGCCCGTCGAATTCTTGGCCTAGTTCTCCACTACCAACGTGACAACCTCCAATAAACTACAAAGAAGTGTGTATGTAAGACATGTGTTTGAAAGTTAATTATACGTTGCCAGCGATGAACTAGGCACAATTCTGATGGACGTCGGACGTAGTCAGATCCAATTGAATGCGTCTATGTGGCTGCGGTCTGAGTCCAATACTTTCTGACGTATTTCTATTTTTGGTTTTGCTAAAGACAGTAGTCTTTAAAAACTTTACGAGGAACAAACTATTCAATAAATTCAGGTTAGAACAAATATATATATATAATCATAATGACAATTACACAAACCCTCACACAGTGCGTTTCATTATTTATTGATAAATGATTTTTTGATACCCCAATCACCTTATTCATGACACTAGCAGCATCAATGTTAAGCTAACGATATGCATCCTACAGCCCAAAAATTATACATACCAGCACCCACCAACTAAGAAATAATGCCTTAAAATTTTCAGTTTCAAACTCAATCGTTGGATAAGTACTGGAGCAAGCACTCAACAAGTAACAGGTATATTTTTTAATGTTATAATAAAGCATTAAGGTAAAAGTACTAGTTACTGGCCACTTAGTAGCTGTTATCAAAAGAACATCATATATTTTAAACAGCTTTTAAAACTTTAACTTCTGTTAGGTATCATTTGAAAGCTATGAATGTATTTCAAACTATACGATAAATAGAAGTCGTATATCTGACCGTAGACAATAATAATTTATAATAATCTGAGTATGTCAGATGCTTTAGTACATGGCCACTGAAAAAAAAGGTTGCTTTAGTGGCCCAAATTTAAGAGCCAGTAACTGACCACCCCATGCTAAATGTACATAAATCGAGGTGGTCGGCTACTAGTGCTCGCAGAAGTGTGGTTACGTACACATTTTATGTACAAGCGCTCTAGTACTAGGCCACCACTTTTTCAAAATTATTTTTCAAAGCGGCCAGGTACTGGTTGCAGCCAGTAACTAGTGCCTTTACCTTATGTAGGAAGTACGTGCACTGCAGTTGTACTTGGAATTTTTATTTTTATTTAAATTTTAGTATTAGTGTATAAACGGACGTAGAATGAGCGGAGTAAGAAATAACTCACCCATACCGACGACTGTATGCTGATATGGAGCACTTTAGAGTGAGATAATTAATAATAAGATTGTTTCTTAACCATAAGCTTTTGATTAAAAAATACTGCTGTAATTACTAATATAAGTAATAATTCTGCAAAAATACCTGTCAGAAAAAAAATTCAAGAGCCAATAAAAAAAATTGATGGTAAAGATAAAAAATAAAAAATTTTATAGTAGTAGTGAGCTGTTTGAATTTCATGAAAAAAGGTTTTTTTAATATATTACAGGTCTGAAACGACTTTTGAATCTTCGATAAAAAGATGTTTAAACAATTGTGCTGATAAAAGAATGGACTACGATACGACCGTAAAGAAATGCAAATTCTATTTTTATTAATGTAGCATAAAAAAACCAGAAGGAAGATTATAACTTGATTGTTTAAATGGCGATAAGAATCTTAAAAATAATTAAATCTTGAAATCCCGCAAAAAAGTGTTGAAAGAGTAAAAATGTGATTACAATGTTTTGGTTATGATGGGAGCTGCAATTAGTGCCTGCAATGCCTGAACTGGAGACCATAAAAAGCCAAGTTGCAGTGTAGTTGAAAAAAAAGCTATTGACCCTATGCTTGCAATTATTCCCCATGAACGAGGAATTCCCAGTAAGCGCGAGTCATAAGCTCGCGTTGATTACGTCCCTGCCCTTTGTACACACCGCCCGTTGCTACTACCGATTGAATGATTTAGTGAGGTCTTCGGACTGGCGCGAGGCATCGCACTCGTTGCGTTGCCGATTGCGCTGGGAAGATGACCAAACTTGATCATTTAGAGGAAGTAAAAGTCGTAACAAGGTACGTTCAGATATCAAGCTGATGAGAATCGATATTATTATGTTTTTGCTCGACGATAAGCCGCCCACCACCCCCACTCCATTGCTAACCTTACCTAACCAATAGCGATATAATATGAAGCTTGTGCGCGAAGCACCGTGCTTGTGTAAAATGGGGGGGAATGGGTGGGAGCAGTGGGTGGCCCACCGTCAGACTTTCGCCCCGACCCCCAGGCAAGATCCTTTGATCTTAGCCAGAGGCCGAGAAGCGAAGGTACAAGTGGTATGAGGAACAGAATTTATTTAAACATTTATTTTCTGTATTTTGAAAGGAAAATACAATAACTATATCTTTGTCGTAACACGTTATATTGAAATATTTATCAACTTACAAATTTGAATGACTTTTTACTGGTTTTTCAAAATCTCATTTTTGAATCTATCCACACTGGATCAGTCTCAGCCAATCACACGACGAATAAACAGGCTTCATCACGTGATCCATCGTTTTTTTAAGATAGGAGAACTGTAGTACTTAAGAAGATTTAAGGTTCTTTACTGATTGGTATTTATAATTTATATCTTGAAACTTGTAACCATATTATTTGTCATTTATTACAGTTACACAATAAAGTTTCTGCAATGTTTAAAAAATTCATCCAAAATTTTCCTGTAAATAGGTTATGACAAGGTGCTATTTAAAATTATTTACATAGTATGTAAACTAAAAGAAAAAATGGATATTTCAGAAGAGACTGTATAAATCATTAATGAAACCATGGCTGCAGGTTTAACTTAGTGTCCCAAACTTTCTAGCGACCTTCATGAGATTTTGGAGCAAATGTTGTTTTTCTTCGTTAAGGATGAGAATCCTGTGAATAGACACACTTTTCCAGTAAGCACAGACCACTTGCCCAACTAAATAACAGAGCTATTACCAAATTACCAAGGTATTTTCCATAAATACTATAACCTACTTATGTTGTATACCAATTTTTCGGATTGTACAAGCAATTACAAATAGAAAAAAAGAAAAAAGGGATCAATAAATTTCAAATTGTAAGTTTCTTAGATGGTGCAGGCAGTCACAATTTCAGGTAGTCTATTACTTACTACTTTTTAACTTTGGTTTTCTTAAAAAAAATTTGTGTCATAGATTAAATCTTTCTTTTTCAAAAAAAATTATAAAAAAATGTTTCTACCTCATTCGTTTTTGAGATAGTAAGGTTACAAGTTTAAAATTTTAACACAGGTTATGGGACTTTTTAAATATTGGAAAAAAGAGTTACTTAAGTAACTATGAAAATTCTGAGAAAGTTACCGTTAAAAACTTCCAACGTCAGCTCAGCAGAACATAAAAATAAGCTTTTTCTACATTTATGCGTTATGCGTGTTTTAAATGCACTAACATATGATGCTCTATAGATAGGCCTGTGATTAATGGACTACCTTAAAGTTCACTAGCTAATAATACTGACATTGTAAGTACGTAACAGTTCTACATGTATAAGAGGGAAGGGACAAAGGTTTTTGAAAAACAAAAAACAAGCCCATAATATTACTTATTGTTGAGCACTCTGCACCTGTCAATCCACATTATTAAAACTAATGTAAAAATAATATGACACAAAGTTCTATTTCAATAAAGAAAGTTTCATAAAAAGAAAGTACCATTTCACCAAACTCTCACTGTTTATTCTCATATAAGCTTGGGTATCAATGCGAGTATTTATAAGGATCATTATCGGGGAAACTGTTTGCGTGTGGATTTACTGGGTAACCAAAATTTTTTTTTTTTTTATAAGGTATGTCCCCTGGGCCCTCTCGCCAATTAAACTTATACACGTTCGGTCAACATCAGGATACAAAAAAGATTATATTATCATAGAAATATACGAATTCATATATCTCTATTTATATTTTATGATATATACACGGCAACCGAATCAGCTGAGCTAATATGTGTGCTGACATTATCTATAGTATACTCAACTATGTGATCATGTAGAATCAGACAATAAGCATGTGTTCCTTGCGCAAAATTATCTTTTTACTCGAACTCCAAACACACATCAACTGGTTCACCTTTAAAAGCTTTATTTTGTTTTGAACAGTCAATAACAATAAGTGGCATGTATGTAATAGAATCGCTTTTAATTATCATAGGTTCTGTTTCTTTACCATAGTAGACATTTTAAAAATTTGTATACATATTGTATAGTAAAGAAAATTGATTATGATTAATATTGATATTAAGATTGCCGTAGGAATAGTACCGAGAGTTGAGAAGAAACTTAACATTACTTATATTATAATGATTAAAGCGACTAGCATTAGCAGCTTTCTGACCTTTACGATTTGTTCAAAAGTCTAAAATAACTTATTGCAGCTTTTATAGTTTATTTAATGTTTTAACAGTCCAAACATGTTTCATAGTTGTTGGAAGAAGGTGATATTATTACAACTTCTAATTGCGAAAACTCATGAAAATTGGCTTTTTTTTTTAATAACATTCAGCAGACGATTTTTGAGTCTGTCCAACATACTTACGTAAGGTATAAGACATTCTAATCAAGTCAATTAAATTTTGAAGTCTTCGTAAACATCATAAGCAACTGTTGGTACAACAGTATTTTAGTCATTTCTCGATCTCATGCAGATCAATTCATGCTTTGCATTTACTACAACTTTACGATAGCCCTCAGCAAAGCCAAACATCATGCTTAAAGGTATAGGAACATCAAAATAACCTTTATTATTCACTAATTTATTTTTTTCTGTAATATCAAGCCATCCTGTGTTTTTTAGCATTGAACTTCGACCTGGATAGTGCAATATCCAACTTTTTATTAAAGTTTTAATACAAACATTTTTGTACTTGTCTATTTAAATGACATTTAGTTCTTAGCGGATTTCTTAAAACGAATGGCAAATAGCATTATTAAGCAACTGAGTTCGTGTTACCGCTGTATTATTGTTTAATGTAATACGTCCACAAATATGTAGAGCACTTTGTGAAAATAAAAGATACAAAACTTGATGTTAAATTGAGATGCGAATCTCATCACTCTTATTAAATGCTGATAAAATGTAAGGCTGATATGTATAAATTTCATGGTGCACAATTGATTCGTCAAATCTGACACCCAAGTAAATATTTAGAATTTCTTTCATTTTTCAAACAGTAGGAAAATATGCAAATAAAATAAGGCCAACCACTACTTTTAAGCCTAGTAGGTTTATTTAAAATTACCCGTTTCGACATGTTAATGATTTGGCTGCTTGTTAATAACTGATCTGCTTTTTCCATGTTGGTTTACTTATCTATCCTCTATCAAATTTTTTTTTCTTTTCTTCACAACGTATAAAATTCCCATACCTTCAATTTAATTGTTTTACGTGTAGCTTTATTCTTACGACTTCTTCTCAGAAATTTATTAATTTTCCTTCCTGATCAACAATCCAAACATGAAAATGATCTTTTAACTAGACTGCAACAGGTAGGTAAGTTATTTGTGTTTGAACTTCAACAATTTTATACTTGGGAAGATCTGAACGAAAAAATTCATGAATTGTAGTAGCTTTACCTTCATTTATACATGCTCCAGTAGTAACGTTACACTCAACTCAAAGTGCATTTACCTTAAGAATTGATACAGGTTTATCTGACTTATGAGTTTTATTTGGTGCGAGTGGGTGTTTTGTAAAACCTTAAATGAGTCTTCTAACCAAAAATCAATTGGCTGGCGACCCAAAATTACGCTATGAAGCGTATTATTATTTGGCTTCACACTTATCGAAATATCCTTAGGTGTTAATGTGTCGATGAGAAAATTTTCTATATCATAAATTTCATAGCTGGCTGTTGGTAAAGTTACCATCTTTTCACTTACGTAAAATTGGTTAATACTATCGTCAATATAAGGTATGGAATAAAGTGTGAGTAGTTTCCTTAAACTAAGAACATAATTTTTTTGCGGTCAGAGCTCAATCAGAGGAAAATGTTGTGCTTCGAGAACGGATAATATTCTAGGTGAAACTAAAGTAAATGCGTCTCCTGTGACAGTTTATCTATAAATTGTGGTTGTAGATCGCCAAAACTATTGAAATATGTTACGTTATCGCCTTATTTTTTGTATCCAACCCAATGAGTACCAGGGCCTTCTTTATCATCTAGATCAACAATAGCTGATTCATTTGAATGTGGACCACTAAATGTCATATCGTTACTCATGAGTACTCCTTGAAAATGTGGTATATTGAAGATTTTTGCATATTTCCTACTATTTTTATTTGTGAGAGCTCGATTAGGTAGTTTTACTTTGATCTTTTTTTTTTGTTTTTTAATCCCCTTCCTGGTTTTAAGAATAGATGTTAACTTTTTTTATGTTGTTTTAGGAAGAGGCTCTCACCAAGTAAAATAGCTCCAATTTTTTTATTGTATCTTGCACTCTTTTTAAGCTGTTTCTTGACTTCGTTTCATTGATTTATTGTTTTATATACACCACTCGCACCATTAGCAACAGCCCCTACAGCGCTTAAACCTGCAAATGCGGGCACGATGTTTGGTAAGAAACCTCCAATCTCTTGAGGTATGTGTAACATGCGTGGTGTTTTAATATTTTTCTTCTCACCAGCTTTTTTCATGGCTACTCAAGTTCCTTTTAAAGCACAACTTACAACTTTGCGAGCACGTTTACTGGTAACTGTAGACTTTTCAGTACTTTGGATAATGTTTTTCAAAGTCACTATTTGTCTAATATTCTTTTTTCTAAGTTCCTTTATTTTTTTAGTCTTTGATAAACCCATTCTTAATTTTAATTTCACTTTCATTGCACTGCTCACAGCAGAAGCGGTAGCCTTTTCACTAATACATAAATCTTTAGCTTTTAAGCGTTGCCAAGCCTTTTCCGAAAGAATTTTATTTGCTACGTTTTTAGCCGTAATATTGTCAGGATTTCGAGAGTAAGCTATATCGTATTGTTTATAAGCTTCGTCCAGTAAGTTGATGCCCGGATCTCCACGGGCTAATCTCTTAGCTAGTTGAGTACCCGGTCCACAATACTGATATCCTGGTATGTGTAGTTTTACTGGCAGTTTGCTTATGGCTATATTTATAACACCACGACCTTTTCGTCGATGAATGCTCATCACTTCTCAAGTGTGAAACGTTAACTGAGCTCATAAACGTCAGTAGCACGCTATTTATATTAAAAAAAAAAGTTTAAATGTTCAAAAACATGCTGATTACACTATCATTTTTATTCTCAGTTGAGTCAGCATGCAGTTAACATGAGCTTTGTGGAACAGAATATTAAACTTCCCGTCGGTAATTTTAATAATATTGTTGAACGATTGTAAAGATAAAAAAAGAAAGAAGCGAAGGAGATAAAAAAAAAAAAACACCACTGTGATTCGCTACCCACTTCTATAAGAGCTGTTTTTTACGGTCCATCAAACTGTGGAAAAACAAATAGCTATCTCTTATTACTCACACCAATAGATTGAGATTTGAGAATATTTATTTGTACTCAAAATTTTTGAATCAACCCAAGTATAAATGGTGTAAAATATTTTTCATAAATCAGTTATTTTACCAGATAAAGCACTACCCAACTCCGTAATGATATTCAATGATATTATCTGTAAAAAACAAGTTAGTGTGAGAGCCTTTTTCTGCATGGTGTGCCATAGGAATGTTCATTGCTTTTATCTTTGTCAATCTTATGCTCAAGTTTCAAAGCATCGAGTCTTAGATAACTTAAACGTCTAAGGAATATTTCGACAAAATGGTATAAATTTGAAACACATCTATAATGATTATGTTATTAGCGGTATGACGTATAGTGATTTCAAAAAATTATGTGTTACATGTTAGGGATGTTAGGGAGTTGGGAAACATGGATTTGTCGTAAAAGACAAGGAAAGAGATGTAAATAATGGTAGATACAGGAGAGGATTTGACTTCTTCTCAATAAATATGACTCATTTACATGAAGTATGCATCAGTCTTTTGTTAACTGTCAAGCGGTAAACATGGATGCATTTTATAAAAAAATATACGCTCTTTAACAAATAAAAAAAGAGATAAAAACTGTCAAACGTAAGCATTGAATGTTAAAGTTCAGAAAAGAAGACTTTGAAAAACGGATTAGTGAGACTTTCCAACCTATTACTAATCCACTTCATAAGATCATCTATAAAACAAATGAGAAAAAAAATGTACCACAAAGCTTTACATCTCAATCCAAAGAACTTTTTAAGCCTTTTCAGTTTTTTAAACCAAAAAAATATACCGACATATTAAAGTTTCAATCAGCTCATAGTAACAGTGATGATAAAGATACGTTTTCATGCAATGATGTTATCAAAGACTATGATACTGATGTTGAAAGAAGTAATGATAATGATGATTCAGCGCATAATATTAATTGAATTTTATTGATGAATTTTTACTTAAAAATACTTGATTAAAATAAGCCAGCATTAGATCGAATTTCTGGGATAAGAAGAGGTAAAAATGGACAATGTGTACGCGGTCATTCACCCATTTACTTAAGTTACCCCTTTACCTAAGTTACTCATTAAAAAGTATCCTGATAAAGTATACATAACACTAGATAATTTAGCTTAATACAAACATATCTTGGAAACTTCAAGTGCACATAAAAGAAAATATGATAAAAATGAGACTATTTGTCGATACAACAGTAAAAAGTTTGATGATTTTATTGCTTCATTATTGAATCTTATACATGTAAAGAAAAAAAATAGATCCATACCTTCGTTTGAAATTGCTAAGCTAAACACACAAATGGACTATGTTCATGGGGATAACACTAATCAACTAGTTAATCGACTAAGATTGCTAGTGTCACAAAGATCAGCAGGTAATCCTTGTCATATTAATAAAACAAATTCAATCGTTGAGAAGCTTCGTCAAGCTTATATTATATATTAAGCTTGCTTATTGAATTTAACGTCAGTATTAAAATGAGCATAGATGTATTCAGACGTGGATTAGCTGAGTCTGAAGGTGGTAGTCCAGGTCCTCCTGGAATTGGATATAAGCTCACCTCAGATGGTTAATTTGACTTAGAAAAAAAAGATTGTGCCATGTTGTATCAGCAGTTAAACCTCATGATGCTATTTATCTTACTACTTTACAGAAAGAAAAAAATTTTGTTTCGTATAAACAAGAAAAAATAAGTCTACTAGTGAGCTATTTAAATGATGTATTCTCAGAAATAATACCTTATTTGCAGTGTGAAATAAATACAATTAAGGAGATTTTGACCCAGGTATGTAATAGACCTCCAATAGACAGTTAGGAAAGATAGAATCAGTAGTAAAAGAGCTTCATAGACCTGCGAAACGCAACTACCTCTGCCGAAAATTTGATGTTCGGGGCATGGATGAAAAATAGCAAGCGAATATTGTGGAGATGATACCTTATGCTCGTAAAATTAAAGGTTACAGATACTTGCTGACAGTTATAGATGTATTTTCCAAGTATGCATGGCCCGCGCCCGTAAAAATTGAAACTAGTACAAATGTGACTGCAGCTATGAAAACTACATTAAGGGAAGGAAGAGTCCCAACAAACTTGCAAACCAATCGTGGTAAAAAATTTTACAACGCGAATTTTCAAGGTCTCATGGAAAATTACACAATTAACTTATACTCCACGTAAAGTAATCTTAAGACGTCTATATGAGAAAAATTTAATCGTACCCTAAAGCATGCTATGTGGAAAAAGATTAGTGTAAGAGGTAATTACAAGTGGATCAACATTTTACAGCAGCTGATAACTTCTTAAAATAATCGAAAACACCAAACGATTGGTGTGAAGCCACAAGATGTTTCAGTAGTTAATGAAAAAAATATTTTACAAAAATTTATAAATTCAAAAAAAAAAAAGCAAAATGAAATTTGAAAGTTTCTGTTAACCTACGTGTAAGTGATACTCAAGAAGTTTTTTAAAAAAGGTTATTCGCCTAACTGGTCGACAAAAATTTTTACTATAACCCAAATAGCACCAACAAAACCATTAACTTACCATTTGGAGGATTATCAGCAGCAGCCAATCTCTTCTCCAATTGTAATTAGAGAAAATAAGATGTATAGGAGATATATCGCAAATGCACGAAAAAAGTTAAGTGAATAAAAATATTTGAGCCGTGAAAAAGCTAATTTTCGAAAAAAATTTTTAATTTAAAAATCCAATACATAGTTGTTTTTTAATACTTCCACAAAAATTATTCAACCTGTACACTTAAAAGTTGAATATTACAACCATTGTAAGTTATAAAGAGCTCTATTTTCTGTATGGAATCTAATAAATTATCATACAGCACTTCATTATCAACAATGTTCTTTGCACTAGGTAAAAGTATTTAAAACTTATCATGGAGTTCCACAACTGCTTTTATTCCGTATTTAGAGTTAACGTTCTGGAATTTCGTAACCACATAACTGGAGTTTACTGTCATCTCGATAATTTTTTTGAATGAGAGAAGGCCTTCAGAAGCGGCTTTATTTAAAGTTGACAAATAGGACATCGGTTACAGAGAAACAAAAATTTTTATAGTTTCAATATTACTTTCAATATTTATGAAAAAAAAAATGAGTGAAAAAAAATCTGGGTATACTGAAAACAAATTAATATTTACCTTAAAACTGTTTTGTTCCCTTTTTCTCAATGAGAGTTCTTCAAAATTTTTTGTCTCTGCACTTATTCTTTTGTAAGGGTATTGTAAATTGGTATCCCTTGCTTCAAATAATAAATGGTTGATGACTTGTACTTGTAAAGTTATATTTTGTAAACATAAAAATAACAAACTTGTTCTGCATACTTTATAACGTATGCTAAGGTGTTATGTCGTATGCGTAAAGTGGTAAAAAAAGTATAAGGAGCATTGTTAATAACGAACGAGTATTAATAAGGCATGTCAGGTCAACAATAAAACTTTGAATATTAAAAACGACGATTATTATAATCAACTAGCATTATGAATTTTTTTTTGTTCTCTAAGCTTTCTTCTAACTCAGCATCTTCTTCTTTGTATGTCTGTTTATTGTTTACTTCTTCTATAATCCTATTATCAGCACGGTTAAGATCAAAATTTGTTTCCTCATTCTGTTCTTTATCATCTTCTTCTGCATCCTCTTCATTTACCTTTCTCATTATTTCAGAATAATTGAAATCATCACAATCTTCATTGTGAATTTTTTTTATTTTTTTATGTACTGATTGTCTATGAGTAACAAATTAACACGTTTAACCTTTTTTTTTAGCTGTTAAATATGGGGAAAAGTTTTAAAAGTATTTTTTCTCTTTACTAAAAAATATGCATTAACCAAAATATCATTTTGTTTTTCAAATTTTGGCACTTCCTTAGGTTGCACTGGGAATGTTATCATAGTTAAATTGTAAGAATTCTTATATTTTCTATAGTTTAAGACTTGATTTGCATTTTTCTTTGCAGGATGTAGTTCCGACAAAATGGCCCATTTAAAACATTGGTGATCGAAATTCTTAACATTAACGCAAGTTTTTTTTTGTAATAAAAGAACTGGACTGTTTTATGTAAGGAATACTATTTATAGCCTGATGTTTATATTTACTACGAAATTTAAATTACATCGCAGGGTCCACCCAGAACCTCGTTTTTGGAATTTATCGATGGCATCAGCAATGGGTTTCTGAATTTTATTTTCAAACCATTCATGCAATTTAATTGTATACAAAATTAATTCCAACTTAATGTTAAAGTAATGAACTTCAGTAGTCTCCGTATTATTTTTCACTTGCTAAAATTCTATTAATTCTTAAAGCATGCTCCTGATTCAGAATTCGTGGCACTCTTAAAACAAACTCTTTTTCCGCAGAGTTCAGAAATTTTACCACATCCAAGTGCTTGCTATTCACAATAATGGCAGCTCTGATACGATTCTGAAGCGCACTATCAAGTTCTTTCCACTCAACAGCAGCATCATCATCATTATGATTTGATGTAGTAGCAAGACCATATCCTTGAATTTACGATTTAAAAAAGAATGTTACTAGAAAAGCTGTTATGAGACACGTATTATTTAATAATTTTTACTTAATGTGCGATAACAATTTCACAGATTGCTGATAGTTTTTAATGCTTTCAAGCACTATTACACTATTATAAACTATACCTTGAATTTTTGTTATATTTTTACCATTCAACAGTCATTGATGTTCTACTCGCATTATTTCACAAAAAATCACAAAGTTTTCTATACAGTCAGTATTAGCAGAACTATCAGAAAGTTACTTATTGATGCAGACACCTATTGCTATCGCCCTCAAATGGTTTCTACGGTGCTTTGACATATGCTTCAAGCTATTTGACTACGTAGATAAAAGTGCTACCTCGTGGCGGTACAATAATAAAATATAATAAACGTATAGGGTATAAAAAAGGTTGTAAGAAAACATTTATATGAGTTGGCTGTTAGTGGTACTAGCTTGAAGATGGCTTAATACGTGATTGATATTCAAGGCTTTAAGACTATATTCAACAAATTAATTTTTGAAGAGGTAGCAATTTTACCTAGAGAGAAGATTCTACACCAACATTATTTCTTTCCAATTCCTTCCACCCCTAGGGCCAGTTAAGGCCTGAAATTTAACGTGCAAATCGTTGGTTAGAACGAAATAACCACGGTCTCGTTTGGGACTCTCCAGAAGTGCCCGATCATGATTTCATCGTTACTTCATAGCCTATTATTAAAGAGGATGACGTTATTATTTTAAAGGACTTAATAGAAACAAAATGGCTTCGTCAAGTGCTCCTTAATAGGTATATGATTCATAAAATTCAATGCATGTTAAATAAAACATAAATAATAAATAACTAAGGGACTATTTTTTTCCTCTTAGGTTAATTCACAACTTTAAAGAATATGTCTCACTGAAACAATTTAACATGACTCATGTCAAATGTATAAATCACACATTTAAATCAGCATATTCTGCTGTGAAGAATGCTGCAGCTATAAAAAAAATTTATTAAAAAAACGTAAGGTTAAACAGATAAGCCGTCCTTGATATAAAGTTAATTCATAGAAATTTAGAACAAAAAAATAAAAAACCTCAGCTGCAGAAATAGCAGCTGGACTTAGTGCACGTTTGGAAAAATTTGGTGGGAGAGCCGATTCTTATAAAACTAAATAAAGTTAGTGATAACAGTTAACCAATTTTTTTTACCACTACGTAAGAGAAGTGACATTAATTTATGTGTATCAATAAAATAATCACAAAAAATATTTTCACGTGTTGATTTTTTATCCTCATCGTCTTAAACTACTTTGCTCATCTACTTCAGGTAAGATGCTGATGTCTGAGCAACGTGCCGAAAGTATACTCGTGCTAAAAAACAGACGTGGAAAAAGAAGTCAAAAATTCTATCGCCAGACAAGTAAAAATTTGGTACAAGACCATTAGCTTATGCTTTTATAGTTAAGTTAATGCACACTCAAATAAAATTCAGTTAGACTGTAAAATTTAAGTATTACACATTAATAAGTATGCGTATGTAAGGTAATATTCTTGGGCAGAGCTTTCCTCGTATACAAAGATCCATCACGTGTTCTTTCGTTGCTAATAGCAGACGGGTACACTTTTACTTATATGCATACCCTTGCAATTGAGTCTCGGTAACAGGTCACTTTTATTAATACAGCACATTTACTTAGCTCTTATCGCTTCATCTGTCAAATCTCTCTCGAACAAAAAAAAGACTCCTCTCTAAATAGGCAAGCGCATCATACAGTATAAACACCTCATATGTGCATTAACAACTAAATATTTTTTTTACGTATCAAAACACGTACCCACCTTTTATTTCAGCATAGACATGTTAAAAATTGAATTCTACACAATACCTTTGCCCTCTCTTATTATTAAGACATATTAAATATCAGTAAAAGCCCGATATTGTAAGTCTATAAGCAATTCCACCGTAGATAAGAGCTTAAAAACATACATGCACGTTTTTATTTTATATTTAGAGTTAGAACATACAACTTTTAAATAGCTTAAAATGTTTTATTGTTAAAAGAACTGCTAGAAAAGGCTGCAGTCGTTAAGATGTCTTCAAGCGAGAAAGCAGTCGTTCCTAACGATGCTCCTACACTTTTTTTCGAGAGTGCGAGCTTACCAAAAGTGAATTTCAGATTTATTTTATTATTAAGGTTAAGATGGTACTGACTGTTACCTTTTAAAAGAGTGAAAGACAACGTTATCGTGGAAATTCTATTGTGGAAAAATCATTATCAATTTTTCAATTGTAGGACATTCCAGTTAAACAAGTAAATAGTGTGTTTCCAGGATTTATTACTTAGAGAAATACATGGAAACCGTATAATGTCTATTTTAAAGCTGAAAGTAATGCAAATCCATTACACATTGTTTTATATTTTAAGAAAGACCCATACACTATTTTGAGATGCTGTGATCTTTTAAGGTGTGGCGTGGAGGATATAAAACGATGTATCTTCTAAATTGGTTAGTTGTTTAAATACATTGAAAGAATATAATTCTATTGCATGACACATCTGCTATTATAAAATTTATCTCATTGAGTTATAATCTTAAAGTGTGGTCAAATACAGATGTTAAGTAGTAGTGCATGATTTTTTTTTACGACTGTTCAAAAGACTCCGCCTGACATTTATTATAACTCTATCTCAATATAATCTTACCTAATAAACCATATTAAGAATTTTTTTATTTTACACTAGTCGTATCAGCAGCTGTCATATCTAACCTCAGCCACAAAAGCATCATTTGAACTTAGAGCTGATTCGAGAAAATTTATTGGTAGAAAAAAATGAAAAATCGGTCCGTGCAAGGACTGTGAACAATTTTTCATATTTATTGAAACAACTACAAACATACGTATTGACTTAAAATTTTTGTTATTATTAACATCTATTTACATATCATTTTAAAGTTCTTGAGCCTTAAATTTATTAGTTTGCTCTATTTATTATCAAGGTACTGAGTCTAAAATCAGAAAATCATAAGTACCACGTATTATTGTCGATAAAAAATTCATTAACATTTTTTGGTAAAAATCAAATTATTGCAGGTAAAAAAATGTTCTTACACAAAATATTTAGCGTAATTCGCTTAGTCTTTCTATTTTACTGATGTTTACATATAAGATCACTCGGAAAATACTAGCACGCAAGCAAGCACACACCTGCACGTACACATGTGTACATTTTCATGCGTGTAGATGAGTGATGAAAAGGGTCCATTACAAATATCTGGGAAAGAACCCGACACTAGAAGAGGGGGGAGTGCGGATAAGCTCGTGCAATAGCAAGGCTGACCCACGAACTCTTACACAGAAACGCGTACACATATGTATTTTTTGCAGTACCCCCCCTCCAAGTAGAGTGCTGACAGCCTCTCACTCGAAGGGGGAAGCTCCATACCTTCACGCTATAGCTCCCTCCTAGGGGAGCCAGAAGACTCGCGATATTGCTCCCACCAGGGAGAAAGGGGTAAGTGAGCCAAAATCCTTCCAGTATACCTACTGCATTGATAATTAATTTTGAATGTATTGACTTAAAGTGACGGCTTACAAATTTTAGTCAAAGTTACTGTCTACAAGTTATAAAAAAGCTTTTTTGAGCATGAAGATCGCTAAGAATTAGGAATAAGCAGCGTTTGAAGCCCTCAATTATTAAATTCTCTCAATCAACAAAAAAACTCAATGTACAAAACAAAGTAGTTTAAAAAATGCAAAACACCTTTACTATGAGTTCAAAGTTAAATTGTATGTGAAGTTGAGCTTGAATATTTTAAAAACAATTTTTTTAAGATTGAACGATTCTAACAAATAAATCCAACGCTTTCTCTATGATGGAGCAAAAAGTACTATGCTTATTAAATTTTTAACTCTATGTGACAAGAAATCGTGCAATTTAGTGTTATTCAACCTTTTTTTATAGCTACCTTAGATAATTAATTATGTATCTTTTTCAAAAAATCTCATATTTCTTAGAGGTAAGATACAGCGTAATGTACTATTTTTTTAGGTCTGTAAAAAATAAATCATGTGCAGATATTAAGTGTGCATTTGCACGAAATAAAGCCTGAATAAAAGCATTTAATAACAAATACCACAAATTTTTATAAAATTTTATGTTTGTAAGAAGTGAAAATTAATTTTATCGCTGTACAAACTGCAACTGCTACTTTGCACCGTTAAAATAATTCTGTATTTATAGACAGAAAATAATTTGCTAGGCACAAAATAATCTCGTGGGCAAAAAATAATACTTTGCGCCCTTGGTAAGAAAAACACGATTTGGACAGAAACTATTGGCATCATGCACTACATTAGGCAGATTTCCGCACTACTATATTGAGGAACTACTAGTGTAATGTTTAGTTGTTGTAGTTGGAAATGCACCAAATTTTTTTTTTGCTTTTATACGTTTTGCATAAAAACTGAATATTTATCTGTAACATATTCGATGTTAGTAAAAAAGTACTTATAACATAAGTTCCTTTGCGTAATTGGCAATATCGAGTGACATAAGCGTAAAAAATCTAAAAACAATACACGGTAGTGCAGTAGACTGCCAAACGTAAACAACCATATTGCATTAGTAGCTACGGTAGAACAGTGGCTTAGATTGTGGTTCTTATGGCTTAGAAGCTTAGGAACACAATATTCGAGTTCGAGACCTGATCTTTTCTTATTTGGTTCAAACTTCTGAGAAACCAATTTGTGCTTATTACAAACCACGGTCCAGTAGTTTAGAAGCCATGTAAAATAACGTCTTCATTAATGTGTAAGTGATTATTACATGGAATCTAAGGCAGTTTTTAATATACCAATGACGAAATCATATAGATGCAGAGATACACAGCAATGCAGAGCCTGTTCAGTATTGTTTTCAGAAATGTCTACTTAATGCAGAGAAAAAAAACCATACCGTACATTACATCTATTTATTGCATAAATATTAATTCACAACAGACGCATAAAACATCTGACAACACGCGGTAATGCATAGCAGACCGCCAAACGTAAACAACTATAGTTCTATTGTGTAAAACATCAATACATAGCATGTATACTTATTCATGGATAAAATATTTATTAAAGATAATTATTTAGTTCTCATTGCTAAAGGTTTATAGTTTACTTAAAAATTTTAATGTGTTTGCAAATTAAACAACCTAACGCACTATAGGCAATACCTCAAGAGTAGTATAACAATTTTCCACATATAGTACATGATCCTACTAGTTTGTTTTTAAGTTGGAGTTTTTTTTTACCAAGAACACAAAAAGCTTTTTTTGCCTAAAAGCACATTTTGTGCCAGGTAAAGCATTCTCTGACAGTATAAAATTATATCCGAGCATAAAATAGGTTACACTACTTAAGGAGGTGCAATCCGTTGCTATAGTCCATGCGACGCTCTCTATAGTTGGATGTATCTGTCTTTTTCACTCTCCAGTGACAACAAGAATAGCACTTTTTGCTACATTATACATGAAGAGGCGAGCTTATTTGTAACTATTTATCGATCTTTGAAAATTTGTTTTTAAAATATTGAAGTCTAATTTCATATACAGTTTAATTTTGTTACTCATTTTATAGGCTTATTGCAATTCTTAAACTACTTTGTTTTGTTATTTCATCCAGTTTTTATAACAAAAGTAATAAGATTCACTAGGAATACTTCAAACAATCCTTGATATTGTATTATTATCAGTTAATTAGATATCCATTGATAGATTTTAATAATTAAGGACTTCAAACGTTTCTTATTTCTAGTTTACAGAGATCCTCATGCTCAAAAAAGCTTTGTAGTAATTTGTAGACAGTACACTGAGAAAAGTAGTGTTAGAAACAGTGTTACAAATATAATAAAATGACTGTATTCTATAGGAAACCTGAGACATACTCGCCATGTTATAAAAATGACTATGCTACATAGTAAAACCAGATTATATTAAAATTTGCTATTTGACATAGTAATTTTTACTTTGCTCAGACATAATTTTTATATCAAAGTAAAATAAGAAATATATACATACACATATATGGTACACGNCATTGAGATGCAAACAAATATATTTTTTTCTTATAGTATGTATTATTTATTTATGTGTTTTAAAAATACTGTTTTAAAAAAGATCTGCAAAAATTGGGATTTAAACCTTCTTAGAGCGCAAGACATACTCTCTACGCGAGTATGGATAAAGTACATGAAAGAACGTGTACTGTTTATCATATTTTTACTACGCTGAATAGAAATACAGTAGAATGAGAAATTTTACTATGTCAAATAGCAAATTCTACTTCAGAATGTGGGGTATTTTTAAACAATTACAATAAAACTTACTTTGTTGTATAGCTAAAATTGAAGTGTCAAAATTTTTACTGCGTTAGACATAGTAATGTTTATCATGCCATGTAATAATTTTTGTAGAGCTACTGCATGCCAAAAATTATTCAAAATATTATGAAAATTGAATAATTTGCGTCATAAGATGAAAATGTCAAAGCTTTTCGAAAGATATAGTAATTTTTAGAACTGTTAAAATACTTTTTTTAACACCACTTTTCTCAGTGTAACTTTGGCTTGAATTTGTAAGCCATCACTTTCAATCAATACATTAAAAATTTATTATTGACAAAGTTTTTGTAACCATTTATTTGTTTTAAATATATATTAAAAAATGGCAAGGTATAAAAAAAAAAGTCACCACAGATGTGATGTGAAGTTATGATCAGCCATGTCATAAGTTATCTAGCCTACTTAGCTCCACGCAGCACGGTTGAGGAGGTGTAGATGTTCTTTACAATATTAGCTGCAAAGCAGACTTGGGTTAACCATACTTATAATACATGGACAGAAAAAGTAGGAGTAGAGGAATCGGGTTGGACTCTCTTTCAAGCTGTACCCTAGCTAAGCCGGCCAATAGCTTGCGAGTCTTTATAGTATTAAACTTTGTTTTGAGGAAAATACCACATCACTTGCAATGACTGCTTTCAACCGGGGGATTCTTTACTTGAAGCTCTGAATGCTTTTTTTTATATTGATAGTTATTAGTTATGTTAACATCCCTGTTTTTGTTGTCCTGCTGCAATTATCATAGCGTCTTAGTAATAGATACATTAAATTTTTTACCGTATAACCCATTGCATTCACTGATTTTTGAAAATAAAAATCCAGACACAATACAACAAAATTTTGTCAACAAGTCACTCTATTTTTTACACTTTTATAATTTTTTGTCAAAAAAATTGATTATAGTCGAGCTCAAATTTGTGCAAATAAAATCCTGTGCAAAGCAGCATTTATAAAGTCCTGAATTTTGATAGAAATTTTATAAGTAGATAAGCTATGGCGATTTTAGCCGAGGTAGGCTCAAGTCGCCAGGAAAATTCGGCCCACTCCCTCTCCGTGGCGAACAGCCCCTCTTTTTGGGTTGAGTAGTCCCTGCTGCAGCCAATGGGCTAGCAGGACCTGTAGATTCCTTACATACCTTGTGCGTGCGCTGCTTGAGGTTGCGTGCGCCACCTGCAGCGCTGCTTGAGTTTGCGCGCGCTGTTTGAGCTTATGCGCAATGTGCATTAGTTCCTGTAGCGCCGCGTGCGCCAGCTGGTGACGTGTAACGCAGTTTGAGTTTGCGTAAGATGCAATGTGCATAAGTCGTCATCAGCGTTGATTCGCGTGTGCTGTTTGAATGTGCGAAATTGTGTGCTACTTGTGCACGTGGTAATTATATGCATACAAAAACTTTTTGTGTTAGCGAGTGCGTTACATGATAATGTAGGATGTGCAGTGGTAGGGAAATAATTGTTAAACATTTTTCGTTTTATTTTTACAATCAGCTTAGATATAATAAAAAATGTACATGATTTAAAAAATGATGTTGTTAAACATGTTGTTTTTAAAATACTATACAATGCATTCTTACAGCTCTATATTATTATTATTATCATCGTCATCATCAACATCAACCCATTCCATATTGAAGTAAAATTTTTTCATTCGCTTCCCATTATTAAGAGCACACATAAATATGGAAGCTCCGTTGCGATGTGTGCAAGTAGTAATCAATCTTGAAAGTTCGAACAGTGGATAGTGTGTCATATCAGTGACCTTAAAGCCAAATTTTTTAAGCCTTTTTTTTTTAAATCTCAAATGACATGTATTTTTGTAGTATTTTTAAGATTCTCCCGTAAAATGTTTCCTACCTCCGTATACTCAATTTTTTCCGAGTCCCAGGTTAGTCCGTGATAGCAAAGTTCAAGGTATAAATTTTCATGTTTATACTTTTGTGGTAATTTTCGACAGGTAAAGGGTGCTTTTAACAGAAATACTTGGGATTCTGCATCGTTAGTATTAAGTGAAAGGATAGCCAATTCTTTGAGCACATTATCATTTCTTGGTTTCTTGAAAACTTGCATGTCCACAAAATACTCCATCTTTCGCAACTATAATATTTAATTTTATTGTTTTTGTATTTTTTCGTAACCTTCATTATTAGGACGAAACCCTTTGTTGATTTAATATTTATCGACAAAGTTATTCAGCCCAGATTTCTTATTTCTATCATCATCATCCTTAATTTAAATTTTTTGATACTTGTAATTAGTTGTAAAATTACTCGTACACAGTTTATATAACATATTGATTAAAATAAAGCTTACTGAACATATTAATTATCTAACAATTTTACAGTCTCTATCTTTCGATTTTTTCGCCGATTTTGTTTTATTAACCTTAATGTCTTTCTTCTCGTTTCTCCTAATTAATTTTTCTTACTCTTCTTGTCGTCCTTTATTATCTGCTTCTTCTTCACTCCAACTGTTGCTCCAACCTTTATCCATGATGGTTGAGAATAAACTGATGCTCGTAGAGCCTATGAACTAGCTGTATGTAGCTTTACATGAGTTTCTTAACATCCCCACTCATTGGACTATACTGAACGATACGGTCATGTAAAGTTAAGCAATAAGCTGATGTTTTGGCAGAAAAATTGTCATGTGAGTCAGATTCTAGCCTCTTATCTACTGGAGCATTTTTTAATGACTCGTTTTGTTTCGAACAATCAAGGACGATTAAAGGTATTCGATTGAGAAAGTGATGTTTGCCTAATAAAGACGTACAATTTTTTACATAGTATGAATTTTGAAAATTAGCATACGTATTATATAGCAATGCATACTGATTATGTGTAATATCGAGATTGAGATCACCATAAGGATGATATTGTGAATTTAAGTAGAGTTCTACATTTTTTATGTTGCAGTAATCAAACATCCTAGCGCTTATAATTTTCTGATTTTTACGGTTAGTTTGAAAGGCTAAAATAATGTAACGTAGCTTTCCCAACTAATTTGATGTTTAAACTATCCATATATGTTTGGATGTGCTAGGTAACAGGGGAGACTCATATAATTCCCAAGTTCAAAAACTCATAGGTATAAACTTGTATTTTTGCGGATAATCTAATAAACAAATTTTATGAGAATTTGATATGACCACATAGGGCATAAGCCACTCAAGCTTCAATATTACTATTTTAAAGTCTTTCCAAGTTGCTACGGCTGTGGGATCAGCCGCATTAACATTAACTGAAGTTTGCAACACGGCATTTTTATCGTTTCTTGCTCTTGTAAGTATGAGTTCACGTTTTACATTAACGACTATCTTGCGATAGTCTTTAGCAAAACCCAAAATCATATTCAGCGGAAGTATGATATCAAAGTAGCCGTTATTATTAGTAAGACTATCATCTTCTTCTTCTCCAACGCCAAGCCAACCAGCATTTATCATAGATTTGTTTCGATTAGGATAAAGCGATAGCCAATTTTTCATATCGGTTGTAAGACCAACATTTTTGCACTTGTCTACCTCTATAGCAGTTATCTCATATCATATTTCTTTAAATAAGTGGCAGATTGCAATATTTATCAAAGAAGTATTTATCACTGCTGTATTTCTGTCTGCTTTGACCAATCTTCTATAAACATGTGAACAACTTCTGGATGGTAAAAGACACAAATCTTGATGTTGAACTGAAATACGAGTTTCATCTCTGTTACCATATGTTGAAGATGCATACAGCTGATGAGCATCCATCTTGTAGTGCGCAATATATTCATTAAATGTGACTGGAGACTGAACACTAAGAATCTCGGCCATTTTGTATACAACAAAAAAGTATCCAATTTTTTTCCACCAGGGTTTCTTATTTTTAAACTGAGACTTTTTATAAACTGTATGTTTTGATGTGCTAGTTTTTGATGTGTTGTCAGTTTTCTTAGATGTCTCGATGCTTTTGTGTACTGTTATTTCTGACTTCTCAACGGTTTGAGAGCTTGTTGTTGACTGAGTGCTGGAATGCATATTGAGCTGTCTATATGATTCGTCTGATTATAAATGATACCCATTATAGAGAGGGTTTTATGTGCAACCTTATAGTTATGATTTCTCTACGGAAATTGACTAATCACCATCTCGATCTACAATGCGTTGTTGTATACGATCAATGATACGTCCAATGATTGGTAAATAAATTATTTGTGAAGAAACTTCAATAATATTATTTCAGGTGGTACAGCGGGAAAAAATTTATGAATCGTGTGTATTTTGTTGCTATTCATGTTAGCTCCTCTCGTAATGTTACATTCAACTATTAATGCGTTTATCTTTAGAATAGCTACAGGTATATCTGAAATATGAGTTGTGTTTTGTTTAGAACTTGCTGAGTAAAACCTAATAGATGACCTATAGAATCCTTAGATCTAAAGTCGATAGTACGGCTGCACTTGATAACACTTCGAAGCGTATTATTGTTCGGTGTAATATCGAGTTATGTTGCGAGGTTGTAATACTTTAATTAAAAATGACTTAATATCTTCGATCTCATAACTACCGATTAGTAATACAATAACTTGATTGTCGACGTAAAATTTATTACAATTTTTATCAATATTTAGAATTGACTTGAATGACAAAAGTTCTACTAAGCCAAGAACTTAGCTGTGTTTTGGCGATTATTAAAGAGGTGAAAAATACTGTGCTTCTATAACAGTAGAAGTAGCAGAAAGGCTTAGTATTAAAGTTTCCTCCATTGTTGTCAAAGTATAACTAAAAGGTTTCTCTTAATGTAAGAAAAATATATTTGTTTTAAAAGAAACTTTAAGCACAAATGACTGTAATTGTAAGAGTGAAATTTTTGATAACGCTTATGATCACATTTTACTTTATTAACCTTTAGATATAATATTAAGTCAATAGGTGGCTGAAGATCTCCAAAACTGTCAAAATATACAACATTGTTACCACGTTTTCAAAAAGCCACCCAGTGAGTTCCAGGTCCTTTACTAAATTTAACTCTTTACTAAGCCTTATCAGCTAAAATTTTATCTGCTTTGTGTCTGGATTTTTAATCTTGTCGAGTTTTTGAGTATGCTATATCATGCTCTTTATAAGCGGCGTCCAGTGGATTAACTCCTGAATCTCCTCCAGCAAGACGCTTAGCAAGCTGAGTACCAGGACCACAATACTGATATCCATGTGAATGATTCTCTACTGGTAAAGAATTTATGATTTCATTTACAAGACCTCGTCTTCTCTTACAATGAATGGTAATGATGATAATTCATGATGATGATTAGTCTTCAGAGGTTGAATTATGACTAAGCGATCGAGAAAATAAATAATTTATTTATAGTAGACAAATTTGTTACAATAAAGAGCTCAAAATATAAAAGTGTTATACTATTTAACTTCAAGATTACTTGTCACTCATTCTTCATATCGAGAAAACACGGAATTCAAAGAACAATCCATAAAGTTACAAGTTTCTAATTTTGACGCTGTTGTAAAAGAAGAAGAGCGTTTAAATAGACATGGTGAACTACTCCCTAATAGTATTTACACTGAGTTTTGCGGCCCATGTAATTGTGATAAAACTAATAGCTTATTGGCTTTAATCGTGCATCCCTATGAAGTTAAGTTTGAAAATGAGTGTGTGTATTCTAAATCGCTGCATGAACCAAAATACAAGTTTTTAAAAGATTTATTGGAGCCTATAGAGGGTGTGAAACACTAACCTTTGAGCGAATACGAGATTGTAGTTTCGCCAGATGATGCTTTATCAAATTCAATAATGATTTTTGAAGATATAGCTTGTGAAAAACAAAACGATGTCAAGGCCTCTTTCTGTATTGGTAGACCCAACAATGTTGTCTGCTTCTATCTTTGTCAGTCATATGCTCAAGTACCAGAGCATTTTGTTAAAAATGAGGTTAATTTTTTAGTTTTATTCCGTCAAGATGAAGTTAACCTGAGCTATGTGTATAATAATCATGTAAACTCAGACATGACATACACTCATTTAAAAAATTTATGCTATATTTGCTGGAATGATGATAAACATGGATTTGTTGTTATAAATTAAGATAAACAAATGAATTATGGTCACTAGAAAAAAGGCTTTAATAACTTTCCTGTACATTTAGGACATACGTAGTGCAATTATTACAGTCAGTCGTAAGACATTGAAGCATCATTATTATCATCAGAATCATTATCATTATGTATGAACAAGAAAAAGACGTTTTACATAAGTTAGTGAAGGCACGTGAGGCTGTTAGAAAAAAAACGAACTTCTGAAGTTTGGGAAAAATGAGGCTGAAAAGGGGCTGACAACTTTTAAGCCAATTACTGACCCTATAATAGAAATTTTTGTCGAAACAAAAAAAACAAAAAAAAAATAGTAATAATTTTGTTACTCATTATTATTTTAACAATGAAAAAGATGGAGAAAATAAAAAAATTGATAAAGGATAGCATAAAAAAAAACAGAGAAAAGTTTAGTGAAAGTGATACAGCATTTGAGCCTGCCATTAGTGAAAATGATGGTGATACTGATTTAAATGATACTATTCAGAATCAATTAATTAATTTAATGCTAATTAGTAAGAATTCATCAAATAATTATTATTTAAAAATACTTGATGAAAATCAAAAAGATCTATTAGATTTGAAGTATAGAGTACAAAAAAATATGAAGTCCAAGCTTGGTGATTTACGAATAGACTTTGAAAACAATCGTATTAAAATGAATTATTTACATTTTTCAATGACTTCTGGAATAATGGAGCTACTAATCAAAAAGCATTCTTATAAATCTCTGTTGACACAGGAGGATTTTGAAAGATACTGCATAATATTACAAACTTCAAATGTTTATAGGAAAGGATTTAAAAAAGCAGAGCTATACGAACCCATAATAGTAATAAGTTCTATAAAGTTATCGCTCCAATGTTCGATATCCTGGTTGGCAAAAAAGGCAGATTATTGCTACCTCATTATAAAACTGCTCAAATAACGCAACAAGCACACTATCTACATTGGGATGATCGTAATGAGTTAGTAGATCGTTTACGCTTATTAACAGCTCAAAAGTCGGTAGAAAATACAAGTTTTGACAATGAAATTTTATCTATCATCGAAGACCTTCGTGAAAAAGGACATATATATTGATATGCACAATTTATTCTGTAGTATCAAAATAAGTATCAATCACTGTCATCAATTTTCTTGAGTGTTGCAAGATCCAGCATTAACAAAACAAAAAAAAAAAACATGAAAGTTAGCAAAAGTTATTCATAAATTACATATGCTGTGTAAATATGCACAAATATTCATTTAAAAAAAAAATATGTTACCTTGACTGTATTTAGATTTTTTACGAGGTGGTTCACTTAAAAGTGATGTCAGCTTCTGTTAATTAAGTTTAACCTTACTTAGACCTCTGCTAGAGTGTAGAATGAGCTTGCCTGGTCGAGACAACTCCTTATATAGTACCAACCCCCCTACTGTGGGCTCATCTACTAGTATTCTGTCTATTTTTGAGGGATCCAATACAGGAACAATATTTGCAGCTTATCCTACCTGATTGGCTACCCATTCTATCGATCCTTCCCTCTTATTAGATGATTCATCTTTCAATTTGCTTTAGCATAGCGGTTACAACATTGACTGATGTCACCTCGTGTGCCACGCTCAATAAACATAAGCATGTCCACATCAGTTAATAATTTCAAGTTTCACCTTAAATCAATTACTATCATCAATATTATTTCATAATGAATTGTAATTTAAGAAAATATTTTCAAACCTTTGTATACTTCAACATAGCATCCCAAGTTAAACCAAGTATTGTATAATAATGAGCCGGGTCTAACTCATATGCTTCGAGACAATTGTTTCAAAAATTTTCCAAAACTTCAGTAAGTAGTAGTACATCAGTCTTCAAGTATAAATCTAAATACTGCCCAAGTGTTTGAATGTTAAAAGTATTCCAGATACTTTTAGCATGCTTATACTCTTCATGAGTAATATGAGTTTCGTGTAAGTTACAATAAAAATATTGTTTTGTTGGTATCTTTTTTTCCTCTAGTTTTTTAAACGAGAATATATAATCATACAGAAATATGCCTTTCCTTTTTAATAAATTTTTTTGGTTCATATCGTAGTTCATCATTTGAGAATGTACTTTTGATAATTTTCATTTCATCTAAATATGATGACAGTTAGTAGAGAGATGAAGGCATAAATTTGAAGGTATCTATGAATCGTAGAATTATGTCAGTTTCATCAACATATTTTGTAAAGGAAATGTACTTTTCTTTGGTCTAAAGTATAAGTTTAACTCTTCCTAAGAAGTTAATAGCGAGTTCTTTTAAAAAAAAGTGAGAATCATAACTGCCTAAGTTATGAAAAATTATCGGTATTATTCGTGAATCATGATAATTAATATTACATTTGCTATTCGCAGGACCTTAAAACCTGCAATAGAATAATGTTTTTTTGTTTGGTTAATAAAATGATAATAATAATAGTTATTAAAAAAAAAAAAATATGCTTACTTTCCAGTCAAAAGACAATGATCTCTTACTTTTTTATCAACTAAACTAAAAGGATGGTTACATATATGACATAAACAAGCTTGATCATCCAATATATGATCATGTCATGACCTTTTCTGCTGTTGTCAAATCAATCATCCTGATAGGATTTTTATACAATTCTTTCAGTCTTAAAGCAAGAAGGTAAAGAATATTAACAAACCATTTAGCAGGTGTCTCGTCATTATTTACATTATTTTGTGTATAACCTTCATACTCTGATTTACTATCACCATAACTGAATTTGATATAACATCCAATACTATATGCTACATGATGTTGATACGGACGTTTATTTTCAACAGATCCCAATAAACATTCAAAGTCCGCATAAACAACAAAAAGTACTCGGTTCTTGTATGTAAAATTTTTAAATTCAAGTATGTGCTCATTCTTCCCTTTTTTAGGTAAAATAATTTTGCAACTATTCATATTTTTGCAATCTTCTTCATGGGCTTTTAATTTATCTTTAGACCAAGAGTAATGAAGGCATCGGTCCCATATGTTTGCGGCTTGTTGGTGTTCAGACAACCTTTTGCGTATTAAACGTGACAAATTTTGAATCCAAACATAATGATATTCATACTCGGTATTTGAATCGTCTTTAATATTGATTGTATTTTCATCCTCCTCATCATCAATATAAAAACTTTCAACATGTAAAAGGTTAACATGATTTTTTTTTGTTTCCTGATAAATGACTAGGACAAACACTAAAAGTATTACCTTTGTTCTTAAAAAAGTATAAATTAACCGAAACATTATTTTGTTTTTTAAATTTAGAAATTTTTTAGGAGTTACCGGGAAGTCAATATCATTAAAATTCAATTTGTTTTCGTATCTTTTGTGATTTGAGACATGATTTGCATTTTTATTTACTGGACGCTATGCTAATAAAATAGCCTATTCAAAGCATTGATTGTTCATGTTAACAATATTTACACAAGCATTTTTTTTTAAAGTAGTCTGGTAAATCTATAAATGAACTACTTCGCATAGGATTGAATTAATTGATGTTGATGACTACATTTAATTTTGAGCATAAAAACCAGCCAGAACCGGCATCTTTAAAGTCATCCATACTTTGCTTAATTGGTTGTTGCACATTCTGATCAAACCAATCGTCTAAATCAGTTGTTTGATAAATGAGTTGTGACTTTGTGTTAAAGAATCTTATATCGGCACTTTCAATGTTGTCTTTTACTGTAACATATTCAGATAACAACACTGTGTTAACTTTTAGTGCTTTATGTTTGCTTAGAGATTGTTGTATTCGGTTAAACAACTGCTTCTTTGCGTCTTTAAAAAAATTTCTCAAAATCATAATGTTTTAAGTCAACAATCAATGCTGTCATGATTCGTCTTTCGAAAGCACTATTAACATCTTCGAGACTTACTGTTTTATTGTTCTCAGCAACTGGAAGTGTTGTTGATGATATGCTGTAGATGCCCCTGCAGCTGTACCTTCACCTTGAACGTATTTTGTGAAGTTATTTTCAAATTTAATAGTTGACGCGATTTCTATATTATTTTCCGGTTCAAACACTTCGGGTTCATTTTCAAATGCTGTAACTGCTGCATTAACTTCACGATCACTGTCTTATACAAAAACATTAAGCTTAATTATGAATATTTTAGCTGCTTCCACTATTTCTAAGCGATCATAAAGTAGTTAAAAGGTAGTTGTATTAAAGTTTTTAGTGAAGCTATCGCTGATTTAAATTTTTGCAATTCAGAAGTTGATAAGTAACTTTTTTTTTTCCTAAAAAAAAAATCACTATCATTAAGAACTGTAAGACTGCTATCTAACTGAATTTGGATATGAGCAGCATCATATCTATTTATAGTTTGCTGATATGTTTTCCATAGCTGGTGAGCCATATCTTTAAAATATTGTGCAGTAGCAGTAGCCATAGCTAACTCGAAACTGTAAGTTTAGATACTCATAGATTGCATAAAAATGAGCTGTTTGAGCAGCTCCAATTTTATTATGTTACAAAATTTTTTGAAAAATATTGGGATACGGAGGAACGGGGTAGAGGAGGGGAGGTAATTTATTGGGTGCTTTGTGTACTGCGCTTCACCGTGGGATTCATTTGTTAGCATACCCTCAACTAAAGAACATATATTTCTCTTTTTAATGATGGAGTATATTGTAGATATTCAGGGTTTTAAGAGCGCAAATAAATTTATTTTCAAAGAAATTTCTTATGTTAAACTTGAAAAAAAAGGGATTTTATGGCAGTTGCAATAGTACTTGAGCCACCTTACGAGTGGGAAAATTTATCACATGCAGATAAGAAGCAAAATCGTTAGTTGATATCCAATTTCCATGGTATAAGCTGAAATGTCGGAAACATTCCCTATGAAAGAGCACTTAGTATATTCAAAACTGAACTTGCTGACGTGGAACTGGTTTTTGTCAAGGGTCATAAAATAAAAAAATACCTGGAAGAAAAACTAACATGCAAGTATGTATATGTGAACACATATGATAAAATATAATAAAGGTGAAAGTCATTGATGCTTTCTACACTTTTAGAGTTGTGAATATTAAGGAGTATGACTGCTCAGCACTTAAAAAACTCAACAAAGCCTATTTTTCATACAAATACCATATTTAACATTAACTCTTCATGTGCTATCAGAAATTTTTCTGCAATAAGGAGTTGGATATATTTTTAATTAAATCAAAAAAATGTGCTCAGTTTGATGTATAAAGTAGTTTTTTTCAACTAAAAAATTTTTTGCTAATAATAATAAAGAACTGTTAAAATATTTAATTTATAATTCAAGTTTAAGATGTAAAAATAATTTTTAAAAGTAAAGTTGTGCTTCTAAGCTATTCAACTGACCAATTATAATCACAAGAGCGGCTCAGGCAAACGGAGAGAAGGAAAGCTGCATCTCATACTCACTCATGGAGAAAGAGATTGCGCAATCTTACACAGCGCTGTGGGTGGGCAGATGTCAGTAGCTCTCATAAAGAAAAGTTATAAATACAGGTTATATGTTATTATTCACTCAGTTTTACTCATATGACATAAGTAGTAACAGCAACGGTGAAAAAGAGAGCTTTGTCAAATAAAAAAACACATAAGGAAAAATAATTTTCAACTTTAATATTCACAGTTTCAAAATACTTATCAAACACATCATGAATTTTATTATTAGTATCCACGACTTTCTTAATGCTGACAGATACTTCATACCGAAAAAATTTTCAGTGGTTTCCTTGCAAGGAAACGTTGTTGGCTATTGGATAATCAAGTAACCTTGCAATTTCAATGATTTATCGTCAGATACAAAAAATCATAATAAACACAAGATGGTAGAAGTCCAAGGAATAGAATAATTTGAGGATGATGTTGTTTTAAATGACTTAAAGTATTATCTAATAACGATTGCCAAGAACCCAAAAATCAATTTGTACTTACGGAAGTTATGAAGCTAAGTTCATAATTTCAATCGTGACGCGTAAAGTTTACGATTTGTCTTAAATGCATCGTCCTTTCAAAGACTTTGAAGACAAAATCTCTTCTCCAGTATGCTTTACATACAGACAAAACCATTTTGAAAAGAAAAAACTATTTTGTGCCCTACATAAAGCACATTTATTAAAACAATTGTTTCTGACTATCATATCAATTAAGTCATCAAAGCAAGATAACGATTCATATTTGGCAGCATATGAATGCCTTAAACGACAAAAAAAACAGCCTACATGGATGACCGGCTACGACGTGGTTGATTAAGTGAAGCACATAATAAAAATAATACTGATAATCTTTCTCCACCAAATTCTTATGTCCTTCAAGAATAAGATGTTTAACAAAACGAATTTTATAAATCATGCGTGTTTTGCAAGTCATTTTGTAAATAAGGTACATTTTTTATTCAAAATAAGCTGATTGTAAAAATAAAATAAAAAATGTTTAACAACTATTTACCTACCACTCCACATCCTACATTATCATGCAACGCACTCACTGACACAAAAAAGTTTTTTTATGCATATAACTACCATGTGCACAAGCTGCACACAATTTTGCACATTCAAACAGCGCGCCCAAATCTGCGCTGCAGACGACTTAGGCACATTGCATCGCGCGCAAACTCAAACTGCGTTACACGTCACCAGCTGGCGCACGTTGCGCATAAGCTCAAACAGCGCGCGCAAACTCCAGCAGCGCACGCACAAGGAATGCGAGGAAGCCACAGCTCTTGCTCGCCCATTGGCTGCGGCAGGGACTACTCCACCCAAAAATAGGGTCTGTTCGCCGCGGACAGGGAGTGGGCCGAATTTTCCTGGCGACTCAAGCCCACCTGGGCTGGAATCACCATAGCTTATCTACTTTTATGGCTTATAAAAACTAATTTTTTTAACTTTTAGCATGTACCAGCACTTTTCCAAACGCTTTTTTCTTAAGAATGTTTTATTGGTCATAGAATTAACAGTGAGAGATTGATAAAAATTTATCTACAAATAAAGAAAGTCATAAAAATGGAACTGTCAAAACTTGAAGGTATGAGGGTTCCTTAGATCCGAGTAATTATTATTCATATTTAGCTATATTTTTACATGTGGGCTTATGGGCTGTCATCTTTTTAAGCACTTTTACTGCATTTACCTTGCTTGTTAACAATGAACTTTAGATGAGAATCTAACGAATGATAAAAAAATATCTAATGATCGTAATCAATTTTGTTAAACATCTTCAGGGGCTTTTTAAGAAAAAAAAAATTGAATAATAAACGATTTAACAACTGCAAAAACTTAAGTTTTTACAAAAAAGTGAGAGAGACAAACGACATACCAAACTATAGAGAGCGTTACATCGACTCAAATGAGGGATTGACTCACCTTTAGAGTCATATTTACCATCAGCCAACAAAATCGTTGGGGATTTTCTTAAAATGCCTTTTCGCAGTCTAAACTTAAAGACATTCGAAAAAAATAACAAAATGTAGAGATCACGATAATATTAATTTTTCTCGATAATATAAATAATATTGAACTTGTATTAATGTTTAAAATTCTTTTGATAGGCCATGTTCAAAAAGTTATACAAATGGATGTTTTAAGTAGCATAGATTCTTATCGGACGTAATTCTAATTTTGTCGTTTACGTGGATGAAAATTTTTGAAAAACGCAAAAAATCCAAAAAAAAACTCATTTACGAATGAATTTTTTTTTTAAAAACAATCAAACGAAACATTAAGTCATGCTGCAGTGTATTTTGAACCATATCATGGTTAAACGTCAGCAAAATATTAAGTTTGTTGGGTGCACGAGTCTGGGCCTGGTAAAGGGAACTACGTTGCGTAGGCTGGGAGACTTTTCTTCCTCTCTTTTCTAAATTATACTCATAAATCTTTGTAAACAAGTAATCAAGAAGTTAAGATTGTATAAGTTGAGCTAAAGCATAATCACACAAAAAAAGTTTAATGACATGTGTACTTGTTTTACCGTTAATCATTTATACGATCAAACATAATTTTTTAATCAAAAAATGATCGGTTGTTGACAAGTGGACTATAAAAAAAATCTATGCCATTATATGGGATTCGTTATTAGACTTATTAAACGCTAGCATGATACAAATTAATATTTTTACTACAATCTTACGTGAATAATATACATTCGATACAATCCGACTGTTGCCAGTCAAAATTCGATTTAAAAGAGCTATAACATATATGACGATGCGATGACAATAAAAATATGGTTCAGAGAACATTTTCTTCATTGTTTTATGCACTTGCTACCCTGCCTGTACAATAACATACCATGTTTACTATCCACAACTTTTTGTGAACACGAGAATACACACAAGTAAGTGTTAAATTTAGTACTTGATTAATTTTAAATATATATTTTTCAACAAGCACTTGTGCAATATCATTAAAGAAGATAATCATAGAAACTTAAAATTAATTAAATTTTTTGATTTAGCTGTTAAGAAATAAATTGAATACTCGGACGGACACATGCATACACGCCTCTTTACTATTTAATGTCTTAATTGGCTTTTGCGTAATACATGCATGTCACTACCTCTACTATTAAAAATTTCTACTAATTTATTCAACTTATTCTAATATGTACTAGTCTCTAAACTGACATCTGGTGGATGCTTCTGTTACTATTACTGACCTATCTTATTGACATTTTTATTGCATACGGACATCTGACAAATACTTTTGATACTATTACTGACCTACTGTATCGGCATATTAGAATTTTTCTGAGGTACGGTGACAATCCAGGCCTTCTCGTGATTGGTGGGAAATATTAGAAATGATAACTTCTCATTGGTGGGAGTTTCATGTGTCGGGAGAGATGCCTACGTACTTGATTGGTGTCTTGTAGTATTATAAACCAGCCTTAGTAACTATTGTAAAAGAAAAAGCAAAAAAAAAAAAAAAATCAAGCCTATTTTTTTATGTTACTTTTGATAACGTAAGTATGAAGCAACACAAAGAATGGGATAAAAATACTTATTTTTAGAAAAGCTTTGTAGATCCAGAAAAATAATAGTCAGAAACAGATAAAAATGGTACAGTGCAAAATTTTTTGAATGATTGACTCATAATATTTAGAGAAAACTAAACAAACGTCATTAGCGTGACAATTGATAACGGGACCGTGCATGATACTGCCTGTTAAGGGTGAGTTTAGGGTATAGTGATAAAAAGAATTTTGCGAAGAATCATTTAATCACTTGTTATATTCTTAGCCAATACATACTTTCTACGGTATTTATTCCTGTTTTTATTTGCAGCAAAATTATTTTTCGTTGAATTGCTGCATCATTGATAAGGACATCATTAAGAAAGTTGTGAGTTGGAACTGTATAGCAAATTTAAAAGAATAAAAAAAATAACTTGAAATTACATTTAGCATAAATCAAGGTAATTCACAGGCACGTCTTTTCAGAAATGAGAAGTTAAGCTTTTTTTTACATGCTTAGGTGTTATAGTAGAATTCCACGGTTTCATTATGTTTTTTTACGAAATAACAAAGATGACCCTGACTTTAACTGGGTAGAAACTACTACAACACTATAAAAAAAGTGAGATTGTTAATATACATCACGTTAGAAACTACATTAATTTAATTTTTTAACAGCTTATGACTTTAAAAGAGTACGAGCCATTGTTAAAAAAAAGGTGACGCGTTTATACAGTATACAAAAAACTTAATGGATCATGGAACTTTCAGCAAAAAAATAACAAAAAAACTAACATTCAACAAAAGCTAATTACAAAAGCTTATCTGTAACAGAATTTTCAGAATTTATGGTCTCACTTTATATTTTCTAGAATTTAGCTAGTTAATGAATATTTAACAATACCGTCAGGTATTTATTGAATTAGAGGCTTATTGAATTACAAGCTAAATCAGAATCACGATGAGTTAGTTTTACTAATAAGGGAAAAAAATCGTCATGGTCATGATCAAACCACGTCTTTCTACCTTTACAGGTATCTACATAAAGAGAACTCGTATTCAACAAAACGTCGTATTATTTTTCTACTTCTAAAAGTATGGAATTTTAGATAACACTTTATATATAGTTATCAAAATATGAAAGTATGAGTCACGTTTTAAATAACACAAAAAAGAGTAAGACATTGTTAGGAAGTAAACTATGTGGGTACGAGGCCAAGCCTTGTAGACCCATGGGTAGGCCTCCCCTATCCTCGCTTAAAAACAGCGTTGGCTGCAGTGGTCTAAAGTTTGCTGCCAACCGCAACCTGAAGAGCTTTTCTTTATTAGAGCCACCACTGGCCCAGCTGTGAGCTATAGCTGATGTACGCATTTCTATATATCTATATACAGTTTACAGCGATTATTTACAGCTTGGCCATCGGTGGAGCTGATAAATAAGCTCTCTGAAGGGACTGAAGGTTGCGGTTGGCAGCAAACTTTTGACCGTCGCGGCGAACGCTGCTCAAAAACCGCTCCTGGCAACGGAGAGAGCTATTAGAAGAATGTGGTACGAGCCAGGTGAGGTACTCTATAACTTTATATCTAGATTTAACGGCATTTTGAAATGCATTTTGAAAATGAACTTCTTCAGATTCAAATAAGCTCAAATTTAAAATTATTTTCCATCCACTAAGACAAGTGTTGGTATAAATTTTTTTTTAATAAAAATTGTCTTCTTTTAATCAAATCTTAACCCTAGTCGCTAGAATAATAGACAGATATGCTACGTAATATGCTATCAAAAAGTTGGTAGGTATCTTTCGAATGTGTTTAGAAAATGGAATTTTTTTTAATGAATATAAGTGCGCGTTTTAAAATAATTTAGTATCCATTGTAAAAAACGTAAGGCTCAATTTTTCAATTAAAAATTTTTTGACCTTAATTCGATTTTAACCTCCATTTTAACTATGTGTTATACTTATAAAAGCACGTGGTGGCTTAACTTATACGTCGTTCATCATGTAAATTAATTAACACAGTTGAAAAAGCCCTAACCAAACATTCTTATCTATAAAGCACAACCATTGAATCTTATTTCTTCGAATCCAGTATGCCAAGAAAATCAAGATAATCATTTTAGTTCGCCTAATGACCACTAAACGTCATATAAAAAGTAGAAAAAATTATACGAATATAAAACGTTAACAACCATTCCATGGGCTCAAGAACATCTAGAAAAAACATTTTGTTCAGTCTATCGTTATAATAAGCACTTATGGTATTACCCAATATAATGCGGACAAATAGTCGATGGTTTCATTTTATTAGTTATTTTATTAATTAGTTAGAGAATAGCTTCAACCTGTGATATCATGAACTTTTGATTTATATACATTCAACTATTGTTTTCTGAGTGACCCAAGGATTTTCACTTATGTATTGTTCATGTATTATTGTACGGAAAATTTCCTGACTCCCACGGTATACCATTACTACGGTGTCATAACCATAAGTTTTCTCTCTGGTATTTGTTTGAGAGTCTTTGGCATAAAAACGGCTTTTAAAAAAGAATGACTATAGGTTCACTATCAGAAAATCAGAACGAAATGGAAGTATAACTAATTCTTTGAGAACTAAATCGTCAACAAGCCGTTAAAAGCCTTGCACATCAACTATGTTTTCCATTCAACACAATTTTTTTTTAAACACCAACAGTCTTCACTAAGAAAGAAAATCATATTGTTTTGGCTATGGAGCACTGCTAAAATGATAGTGCTGACACACACAATGCTTGTACAGCTAAAACAGTTTCAGCAGGTATGACATTATACACAATCGCAACAAAGAGGCAAATTTTTTTCTAACCTCACACTTGTAATAAACAACACAGATGCGCCACTTATTATATGTTACCGTCTCTTGCATCGGATTCTCCCAATAATGAATTTATTCCTTAAAAATAAATACAATCTTATAAAACATAGTGCCTCACTGCCAGAACGTACCACGTTTGAGTGAGCAGCCTTCCGAAAGTTTTTTGAGTGTGCCAACAGAAAATTCCAAATACCCAGAGCCATCCACCTCTCTGACCACCACCTCCCCTACCTTGCTACATCCCTGGCTGGATATTGTATACTCACAGGAAAGAAAGGCGAATTTAGTTTAGAATTGGACTTGGACTATGCTTGGACTATGTGACACAGGGCAGAGCTAAGCAGTCGTTTCTGCGATGCAAGGTATGGAGGAATATTGATCAATAAATCCTATGCATATTTGTTGTAATGAATAAAATAAAATTGTTAGAACATACGCGTCTATGTCTAGTGTTAGCGCAGTAACTCGTCTCGTTGTTGAGGCATTGATCCACGAATATCCGGGCAGGGTCGAAAAAGTTCAATTTGGCGTTGAAGCTTAAGACGACCAAAGTGTAGGAGTTGCCGAAGTTCCACGTTTTACAAACGACGATAAGAATCCATAAGAAACAGATCATGTGATAGTACAAATGCTGTTAAAAATCATAGTATAAAACAAATACACTAATTTAGTAGTACTAAATAACTACAATTGAAATTGGGCCAGGATTCTCAATAAGAACCAATAATATCAATGCTTTAAATCGCTGTTATGTATAATAAAAACCAATATTTCCACAAAAGTATCGTGCCGTGTTCAGATTTTCCTTGTAAATTCCAATACAGAAATAAATTTTAACACAAGGCTTTTAGATTTTAGATACACCTGGAATGTTCAATAAAAATCTATTATGCAGTTATCTCCACAACCATTGATTTACTGGACAAAGCCTATAGGATACTGTATAGTACAGGCTTATTAAACTCTCGATAAATGCTGATATATTTCCCATAAACTCCAATAAAAGTCGCTTGTTGTGTATACAGCTACATTTCTTATTCATTAAATATTTGCATATTATCATAAAATCACATTGATTAAATATAAGGTATTTCCCGTAAACACCAATAAATCATTGAATCACTTGACGATAATTTGTTAAAATGATAGTATGGTTCTATAAGAACTGTTAAATTAAATTAGCATAAAAGCCAATAAAAACATGATTTAAATGACGTAACCAAATCCTACTATGACCAATAAAGGTAAATATAATTCTTACGGGGCTTCTCGAGTAGACTCTTATAAAAGTAATAATTCAGTGCCCTCTCTATTTTTCCAGTCCAATAAAATCCAATACAATATATTAGTATTTAATAAGTGCTGATGTATGTCCCATAAACTCCTATAAAAGTCGTTTGTTATGTATACAGCTACATTTCTTATTTATTAAATATTTGTACATCATCATAAAATCACATTGATTAATTGTAAGGTATTTCCCATAGAAACGAATAAATCTTTGATTTGCTATGGGTTTTATATAAAATTACGGGTGCAAACACACATCACAGTCTTACAAAATTTTTTTTATTGGTTTTTATTGGACTGCAGTACTAGAGGTTGGCTTAAGATCAGAATAAAAAAAGTTCGTAGACACAGAAGAACTTTCTAGTAGCATAAAAACAAATTGGAACTAATCATGGAAATATTTTATGATTTATAAAAGTATTAATTTCACGATCGGTGAGAGTGAGATTTCTGCCGTGTAAATAAACGCACAGCATGCGCGTGCCAGTTTAAAATAATGCATTTACTAACATAGCAATATATTTCAGTGATATTATAAGTATATCGTTAAGCAGATCAGTGAAATAACTTCATGATAATAATGTTTTTGGAAGTGCATAGAGAAATGAGAACAAAAGTGAACAACTACAATTAATTTAATCTTTAAAAAATTGGTTATAAATATTAGTATGAAAATGTACACTAACTAACTAATAATAATAACAAAGATTAAGAGGTTGGATAGACTTTTCAACAATGTGACGGGCTACGTTCGATGGTAGTATATACATACCTTCCTATATTACATAGTTTTAAGAGTTTAGAGCGAGATTTTGCTCCCCCCTCCACTTCCCCACACCTCCCCTCACAAGTAATCTTCAATTTTTGCTTGCTCCCTCCTGCCCCAATCCCCCGCACCACCCACATGCTCCCCTGCTTTTCCCGCCCTCTTCCTTGCAGCTCCTCCCCATACTTCCTCCCAATTTTATCACATTATGTAATATAATGAGTATGTATAATAATGCAGTGAATAAATTTGTAAGGCCTTGTACAAAAACTGTTACAAATAGTTTTATTTTATTTGACTATCACAACAAATTTTGTCACAATTTTACTTACTAACGATGTTTATTTTAATAACATACGCTAAAATGCGTCTTTAGGTACTCTGCTCTTACATAACCTTTTCCACAATTTTGACAAATATTTTTTTGAACGTTTTTTCATAAGTTTTTAAATGTTTCTGTAAGTGATCATTTCTTTTAAAACATTTCCCACATTTCATACGCTTGAAATTTTTTTTAAGGTTTTGTCATTCTTTCTTGTGACGCAAATAGTTTTTTTTCTCTTAAATGATAATGTTATAAACATCACATACAAAAAATTTTTTTTTTGTGAATTCTTTCGTGCAATGATAGACTATATTGATTCGAATATCTTAATTTACATTTGTACTACTAATAAAATTTTGCATCCATAATGGTGTATCTGAGAACATATTACATATAATGGATTGTATATGACTTCATAAATCTGAGTACTAGAAGGTACTGTAATTTGTTTTTTTGATGAAAAAAAAATTTGCAAGAAAGTATAAAAATATTAATGAACTATGGAAAAGTTTTTTTGTTTCTCTGAAATTTTGTACCAAACAACGTTTTCAATTTCAAATTTGTTTTCTGATTCAATTTGGATAAAAATTTTTTTTGGGTTTCTACATCTGGACAATGCAACATACAGTTGCCTATGAAAAAATAATGGTTTTCTAAGATATAATCCTAAGGCATTAAAACTTTTACCTTAAGATTTATTGATATTCATAGAAAAAGCTAAGGTAAATGGAAATTGTTTTCTGTACAATGTAAATGGTAGCGAAGAAAAATTGTTTGTATTTAGTGTTATTTTTGGAATAAAGACTTTATTCCCTTTTTTTTCTCCTGTGATTATTTCAGATCCAATGTTGTACTTAAATAATTTTGTAATTCATAATCTTGTACCATTGCAAAGTCCTTCAGATATGTTTCAATTTCGTACTCCCCTAACAACAGCGTTAATTTTTAAATTCAATTCATGTGAAAGAAAACCTTCTTTAATACTATTTAAATATTCTGTAGAGACACTGTTATAAATATTATTCCCGGTTTCATCTTCTCCTATGTGAGTTGCTTTCTCAATACTATAATACTTTACTAATGTTTCTACCGTATTGTTTAAAATTTTTTTGTTTAAAACATGTGTGTATTCATTGTGAGATGTTAATGTAGCTGTACTTAAAAAAAAATCATTATTATTATTAAAAATTTTAGAACATACATCATTTGTTTTCGATTTCTGAGGAATTCTGAAAGTTTTAATTTTGCCTTCTTCTGTATACAGTAGCAATGAAGAGAATTTTCTATCAATCGAACGTATATTATTTTTTAAATAAAAAATATTAAATAAAGGCCAAAAATTGGAAAATTTTATGGTTTCTTGAACAATAGTAATTTTGCTTCCGTTTTTTACTACTGGGAGAATTTGACGAAAGTCTCTACCTAAAATTATTATTTTATTTCCAAAAGGTTTATTATTACTAGATAAATCCCTTAAAGATTAATTTCTAACGCTTTTTTTAGTATCATAGAAGCTTTATCCCAAATACTTACTTCTACATTACGTCATTTTTGTTTATCTGGCTCAAACTGGGAGAACGCACTTTCTATAGTGCTTAAGTCTAAAGGAAGTCTGAAAGTTCTGTGAGTGGTAATTTCTGTTGGAATTTAAATATAACCAATACCTATACGAGCCATTGTCAGAATTTTTTTAATTGATATAAAAAAAAAAATTAATGGTTTATATAAAAAAGTTTTTCCAGATCCACCAGGACCTTCGATAAAAAAATTTTTTTTTCAAATTTTATTATTTCTTGAAAAATTAGATGTTGATCATGACTAATTTGTAAAAATAATCCATGGAATTTATGTTTACAAAATATTTTTTCAACGTGGACAGTATCAATATTTTTTTTATCGTTTCTGTTGGTTTTGGTAAACTAAAATCTTTACATAACATATTTTGAGAACTAGAAATTCAGTTTCAATGTAAAAGAGATTAATTTTCATCATCTTTACAATCTTTAATGAAAGTTTTTTTGAATTTTCTCCAAATAGCACTGCCAAAAAAATTTTCAGACATCATAAACCATGCGAAAAATGTTCGTAGTTAAATAGGTAGCATAACGTTACATGCTTCTCAAAAAATTATAACAGTTTGAAAATCGTGTTCTACTAATCCCATAGAAATAGTTGTTTCTTTATAAGTATAGTAAGTGATATTATTAACAGTTCTTAAATCCATAAAAGAAGTTTTCTCTACTACATTCAATATAAATTTTAAATAAAATCTTACCTGGTTTTTTGGAGAAACTGTATTTAATCTGCCGATTGTAATGTATTTTTCAAACACGTTTATGTCTATTTCATTGTTGAATGTATAATATTCAGGTATGTTTACGTGTTTTATTGATTGTGGACTTTAATCAATTTTATTTTTTTATTCTTATTTATTCAATAAAATAAATTACACGTAATATACTTGTGATATAGAGCATGACTTTATTATTAATAAGGTCATGCTCTATATTACAAGTATAATACGTGTAATTTATTTTATTGATTATGACAAAGGAGCAAGATGTTTTGATTTGATATGATTCTTACTTATTCAGCCTGTTCTTTATATTTCCTTAAAAGCAGCCCAGTAATCTCTCCCCATCATAGAAGATCTATTCCCAAGTATTTTTAAAAATTTTTTAGTCCTTTGAATTCCGTTAAATCTACTTTAACATNTTTATTTTCATCTTTACGTTGCGTAACGAATACTCTTAGTTTATTCATTCATGGGGGGATTTTTTAAAATTTAAAGTATTTTTTGTAACAATATAATGCTAATAACGAGGCACATGTTTATTAACATTTCATCCTCGTTCAGATGGCTATGCAACTATTATTGGTATATTTAAAAATTATTCAAATAACTCAAGTTATTTTACGCTGGATTGACAAAGTGCTATTATTAACACTTTAAAAGAGGATCACACCTTTTATAACCTTATTAACAATCATATAAAATGTAGCTAAATAATTATAAGACTATTAAGAATCAGATATATATATTGCATGGTAAATAATAAGCTGATTGATAATCGGAAAACCACACGGGCCCACGCCGCATGGATATGGTACCACCTTAAAGAACTGCCTTCAATACAGTTGATGTAGAGAGCTATATATAAACCTATTGAGGTTTCCACCCTTTACCACATGACAAGCTTCTGAACATCTCTGCTCATACAACTGTACTTAACATACGATCTTATAGAATCAAGCAATAGGCTGATTCTTGCACAAGAATTAGCGTGATATTCAAACTTCAAACGTACGTTTACTGCAGCATTTTTTAATGACTTATTTTGCTTGGAGCAATCAATCACAATCGAAGGTGCAACAACCACAAAATCATATCTATTAAAGAAAGGTTTTTGGTGCTGGCCATACCATGAATTCTGAGAATAAGCATACATGTCACACAACAGTGCATAATTATTGTCAAATTATAATTTAGATTATTATAATAACGATATCATAAAGTCAAATACAGTCTCACTTTTCTTATTTTATTCTGATCTAACTTGCTAGCATTAGCAGCTTTCTAATCCTATCTGTTGGTCTGGAAAGTCAGTAATAACGGAACATGGCTTTGACAACTGTTAAGACATTTTGACTGTCCAAATATGCTTTGATGTTGTGGGTGAGAGTAGATATTCATAGAGCTCCTATCCGATTATAAAAAACATCAGGGATTCTGATAGTAAGATTCGGAATGGATTCGGATTTTTTATTTGTTCTAGATTTGTTTTATGCACAGGCTAAGATCTGTCCTAGATCAGACTCTAACTAAAAATCTGTCCACTGCTTGTGCTCCTAAAGTGAATGTTGCCCTATTTTGAATATTTTTTTTTTAATTTATCGTTGATAACTTATCAAAATTGACTCGGTACGAAAAAGTACTGCAGTAGATTTATTCAGGATCAGATACAAGATTAAAAATCAATTGTTCAAAGAGTGGACGGTGTTAAATTCTGAATAAAACAATCGGAACGAGGTTTGGGGGTACGAGTAATCAACAATCGTATACAATATAGTAAATAATGTAGAGTAAAAAAAGATGTTTTTCAAGAAATGAAGAGTTAAACATAATTTTATAGTGGTTTCGACGAAACAAAAAGAATGTTAGATAATATTAATAAGAAATCTCGTTGGTTTTTAGTACATTATATGTGCGTATGAATTTCTTCAATATTTTTTTCAGACGTAATTTCAAGAAAAAAAAATTATTTAATTTCACAATTAAATATAGAATCTTATGGGGACTAGTAATTAAACTGTATTTAGACTACTGTTCGAATTTAAGGAAACTTCAACTAATAAATAGTGAACTGTCTTTGAAAAACAAGTAAAAAGGTAAAAAAAAGATCCTACGAAAAATCGTTAAAAAAGTTGCAGTCAATAAGACTTATTTAGTGACTGTATATGAGCTTATGTTACAATGTAAAATTATGTAATTTTAGGTTCTTGAAAATACGTAAACAACAAAAATTAAAAAATGTATACGTTTTGAAAGAACATAATATTTTTTTATTGTTATACCTAACATTTCTTATTTTTCGCCAGAACCTCCTTCAGCAAGATTTTGTAAGTTATTTCCTAGATAAGTACTCGATATTTGTATTCAAAAACAATAAAAAAAATGTTTTTTTTAGAAAAATCACCTAAATAGTAGTTATATACTGACTGAAAACATACTTACTTGATGAAATGTCTAGGATATTCAAAAATTTTGTGAATAAAACTTCTAAGAGCACATAATGTCCAAATAAGAGTGGTCTAAGCCCAAAACTTGTGGACACAGAGTTTCATAAAGTATATGAAAATCAGTGGGTTCTTTTCATATTTTAAAGTAGAATAAAAATATAAGTTTAATAAATGTCAACCATTATTATGACCTATATCAGAGATTAGAAGGAAGATTGCCAGCGCCTATGAAAGAGAGTGTGTCGCTTTTTTCCACCGATTTGAGCGCCCCGTCGCGGCAGACCAGTCGAACTATACGCACGCTTACAGCAGCGGAGGGGAAGATCAAACGTGCGTACGATAGGTACGTAGTAGAAGGGAAAGGAATATGTGCGTACAAATGTGTACAACTATAAACGTTTTGGCTGCCTCCTGCCTGAGCTCTCGAGTCAAGTCCCTCGGCTCTCGGCTATCGCTGCAGATCTCGCATGCACGTATATACCTATATATGTTTCCGATGCACTGTATTCACTCAAAAACGATTTTGTTATGAATGTTGGACAGTTACGTATGTTATTATGTCCGGTAATAAATTACTCGTTAAATAGGTAAGTATTAAAAATATTTTTACAGCTAAATATTGCTTAATACTGATTTTTTTCTCGTTTAAAGTGACAAATCGAGTAATGATTACGTGAGTCCCGATATTTAATGTAAGTTCTCGGAACTTCTCAATAAAATTATTATTTTTACAACTCGCATAATGTATGTTATTATAGGTACAGTAAAAAAAAAATTGTACATGATATATAAATACGACGTACCGTAACGTTGGAAATTATTAATTCTTTAATAAATATTTGCTTATTAAAATTTTTTCAATTAAATAAGAGCTCTTTGCTTTTATCTTAACGTTTATTTAGCAATAAAAGACTTTTCTAGAATTAAAATGTCGTTCTTCGATAGATGTAACATTTTCAATAAGAATAAGTATTTATTAAAATGTTCAGAAAAGTATTAGTTCTGCTTTAAAGTAGTTATATTTTAACTCAATTACCAATAGAGAAAAAAACTTCAACTCAAACCTTGGAGCTTCATTATAAACCTATGTCACTTTATGCACCCATGAGACCAATGTGCTAGTAGTCGAGGCAGCTAAGTACTCTGCCATTCCTATCTACAATAATCACTCCCGGGTTCAAATCTCCGGCGGTGTAAATTTTTTTTTTTACATTTGGTTTTTTTTCCCCTTTTATTTCGATATTACTTAGTGTAAAATTTTTTTAATAATTCTATTTTATTTTCATGTTTACGTTGCGTAACGAATACTCTTAGTTTATTCATTCATGGGGGGATTTTTTAAAATTTAAAGTATTTTTTGTAACAATATAATGCTAATAACGAGGCACATGTTTATTAACATTTCATCCTCGTTCAGATGGCTATGCAACTATTATTGGTATATTTAAAAATTATTCAAATAACTCAAGTTATTTTACGCTGGATTGACAAAGTGCTATTATTAACACTTTAAAAGAGGATCACACCTTTTATAACCTAATTAACAATCATATAAAATGTAGCTAAATAATTATAAGACTATTAAGAATCAGAGAAATTAAACTTAACTTTTTTAATCAACAAATTGATAAAGTGGGATGTCGCAGCACAAGCTCTCGTCAAGAGCAGTGTTTCTCTGCGTTCCTTTTTTGGGAAACAATACGTAAATAAGACTAACACATAAACCAAAGATTACCTGCGACTCCTGTTATTTTTAACAGAATTTTATAATAAACATTTTCATGGCCATTTTTGCTCACGCAGCTTGCATATCAAATACATGAATTTATTATGTATTCGTTTAATAATATATAATTGGTCAATAATATGTTCCCCTCACGTACATATATTCATGAAAAGAAACAGAATCATTTGCAACTGCGCAACGACAATTTCATTACCCAACCCCTTAAATATTTATGAATGAGCATAAAAACTTTAACTCTTAAAAAAAATTCCTTTTATTCTTCGTTACTCCAACGTCAGCCAAGTTTTACTTTCACTTGAGCCTTGAAGCTTTGTTATTAACATATGTTACATTAAATCACTACGAGGACAGAGTTTCGGTAGCCTAGTTAGTTACGCCACTGAGCGAATTTTTTGCCTCGACAATCTTGGGGTTCAATTCTCACTCAAGGCATAACTTTTTTTTTCTGTCGAAATTTTTTTTATCATACAAGTATGTAATTTTTGGGACTATAGTATTTATTGACGTTTCATGTATACGATCCGTAATAAATACTTACTTGTTTATTACATATTTTATCAAATTACAAATATGCAAATGTTAAGTATAAGATTTATTTTAGTATGGTATTTACTAGATAAAAATAATTTTTACTGAGCGATTTTTGTAACCAGCTAACGATATATTGAATTGCAAGACAAATGTCTTAAAATGTATACTCTGTAAGAATTAGTACAGCCGTTTCCACCTAACGATACAGCTTTTGTTTTCGTCACAGGCGCGTTGAGGCGTTGTTGTTTTGATTGTCTCTACGCGAGGCAGGGCTTTTAGTACGCATCAAGCACGCGAAATTCGTTGATACACGTCTGCTATTGATGCATCGTGTTTGTACACCGTAAATCTTTTACTGCTTTCAATAGTTTTGAACTAGTGTTGCGTGCAGTGAATACTTTTTAGTGTTGTTAGTTTATATAACAGCTTGCTTTTTTGCGTTTCTGTTCACTTGTTGGCATGTAAACAACGCAACGATGGCGAATGACAACGTATATTCACGGTGTCAATACATAAACTGTCATAATGGACCACACAACAGACACTCTTTGCGGCGATTTCCTGCAGATGAATTAAGACAAACTGAATGGAGCACTAACTCAGGTATCTAAGTATCTAGTTACTTTCTTTGCTTAAAATCTTGAAAGGTTTTTTTTTGTTTTCCACCGTACAATTATGATGAACGATTGTGTATTGGCATTTGAGTACTATATTTTAGTATTGTGTGAATTTGAAAATGTATTATGTATAATTATTCTTTATAAGGCGTGACAACTTAATGAGTTTTTTTCGGGATTTATATAAAAATGATAAGCGTTGCCCGTAAGCTGAAAAACTAAAGCTTGGCTGCTGCCTCTCCTCTAACCTCTCTCTCCACTACATAAATATATGGTCTAATCTGACCGCGAGCTCTGTCCCTCACACTCTCATAGCATATTATGGAAATACCTCTTTTTAATTTTTATTTAGTTATTTTTAGCGAGGCCGAAACAAAATAAAAGACCTTATCGATAGGATATTTTCTGCTTTAAAAGTTTCATTGTTTTTAAAATATTAGCGTAACAATTTTTAAACACTATGTGACAACAGACACAGTTTTCAAAATTTTTAATATTTTTGCCATAATCAGCGATGTTGATTACGTCTAACAAAAATACCCCCAACGGTAGAAATTTTGAGAGTCAGCAACTTAGATTTCCTCGTCGACTAAGATACGACCAGGTCCTGGCCAGGGGGTATGTATATGGGTCATTCTACTGAATTAATCATGAACAAAACCACTGAGGATTGTCTGGAAAAATGTATTATTAGATTATTTTTCGTCAGCTTCACGATGACGCTACTTATTTTTGCGTGCGTCTTCTCTGAGACGCCGAAAAATGCATTTTTTCGAAAACATTTACCAAATATCAAGCTTCTGTGAGCTTTTATTATTATTTCCTTACTTTCCTGTACTGCTGCGTCAGTTTTAGCCCATTACTTGTATTGATCATCAATATATAGGAGACGTAATCGCTAAAAATTATATTTTTAATCCTTTTAGCAGATTGATTATACTCACATCATAATATTATTAGTATTTATGGTATTCAAAAGATTGGATGTCAATAAATCGTTGTAGTCATATACATTTAAGATGACTTAGGTATAGCATTAGAGTCAGACTTGGGCAAAGTCGTAATTATTATTTGAAAAAAAAGATACTATATTATTTGGAAAAAAATAACTTTTCCGCCCTCGGGTGGTTTTGGGAGGCTGGTACTTCCTCGGGCGAAAAAGCAGTTTTCCGGAACTCGTTCGAAAAGTCTCCTTTACGAACCTCGTTACGTCCCTCGCATTCGGCTAGGGCCGCAAACCTCTCGGTTCGCAAACAGAGACTTTTCAAACTCGTAGGAAAACTACTATTTT
>NW_019384260.1:605504-634966 GCF_000648655.2 Copidosoma floridanum | reverse complement strand
TCATTTAATGTATTTGAAAAATTTTTAATTCAAGCACATTTAGTATTTGTTGAAATAATTTTAAATACTGTAATGAAAACTTCAAGTAATGGTTACTTCATTTTGAAAAAAGTTTTATTTAATTAATAAAGCCGTTATTTTTGTTTCAAATAAAATAGTATCTTTTCTTTTAAACAAAGAATACGACTTTGCCTAACTCTGCTTATAAGTAAAAAACTATAAATAAGAAACTGCCACCTTTTAATAACTTACAGAACACTAAGATATCATGTTTAACATCATCTGGATGGAAAAATAATCACAGTTGTCCTTCGTCCGGATATAATTTTTAGAATCAACAAGTATAAAATATCCTGGGGATATTAAATTTAATAAATATTATCATCTATTTTGTTAATAGGTTATACAATACCAATGTTTTGTAGGTCAATTTATGTAAGCAACTTAAATTTTTATTACCAAGTGAAGAATAGTACATCGCGCGCCTAGTGAGCAAAGTAACGAATGTCGCAGATTTCATATTAATAAATGTAGGGCATTTCTTAACCTCTCAACGTGGTGCATATACGATTTTACGTCTCATTTAGCTTGGTAAGTAAAAAAATCCCGCTTACGTAGCAGACAGTGATTTTTACTTACAGAGCACCAAGAACGTAATAATTATTTCTGATAGTAGAATTTTTTTATGTTTAGAAGTTCAATATACGATTAAATAATTTTGCTACCCCTTTCATTTATGTTTTGTAAAATGAATAGTTGTCTAAGTGCTATTTATTTTTTGGGGTATTATCAACTACAGTTTTACTTATAAAACATTATGCATGTATGTGTCCTTATCGTGCACAAGTATTAAAATGTGAAATCGTTGTTATTATACTCTTTAAAATTGATAAAGTTATTATAACTTTACATTTTACAGAACATAATTACAACAGTAGATATACGTCTATGTTATATTACATGTGAAACAGTAGTTTATACACTATTTAAAATCAATAAAATTCTTACTACTTTATAGTTTAAAGTATTTAGATTTTTTAATAATATCTTCAAAGAATTTTCAATAACTCTCGTATAGCATAAGCAACACGGACAATTTTTTGTTTATAAAATTTCTCCCATTGTTTTTTAATTATTTTTCATAATTTTCACTACCAAAAAAACAATAACTTCGTACTAATAGTACACGTTATAAACATATGGAGATATAAGTATAACTCGAACAAGAAGTCCGGTCTTGTGATTTGTACGCAAAGAGAGAGATAGAGAGAACTATTACACTAAGCTTCCTCTGTCTCCTTTTTGCTAATCAAACTTAATCAAAAAATAGATCAATAGTTAGGAAATAAACTATCATTAAAAATTTTTAATGAAACCTTTTGAAGAAAATTTAATACATCTTACCGTAAGACATCTAAAGTAAAATCTGTAACTGTCTTAAATCATTGCTTTTAATCAAAATATTATACTTGTCAAATTTCTAAATTCTTTATAAGGCTTTGAAACTCTACTATAGCATTTGATTTAATGTCAAAAAAATAAGTATATTCTAAACTTAAAATATCGTACATTAATTTTAAAAACTTTTAATTTTCGAATACACACCTTGGAAACTATGTTTTTTTATTAACGTACTAAAATTTAATTAAAAACCTTTGTTGGAAATATTCTGAGCTGCTTTATTAATGTAAGAATGTTATAATATCCAACGGTTTTTAATCGCAATTTTTGGAAATCAAGCTACGTATTTTTAATTTGTTTCAAGCATATTTAAATTAATGTTATCTCAATTTTCGTTACAGTGGTATTGGATTTCTGGGGTCCATATCGATAATGCTAACAGAATGCCCTTTGCAAACATGCTTGAATCATTTTAGCTTGTCAAGGGCATTTCACTCAGAAAGTAAAAAAAAAAAAAAAAATAACTGATGGGCTTAGTTATATACCTGATTATGGACTTAGATTGTACATATGATATAAGAGCTGATAGAAATCAAATGTATTGAGATACCTAAGACTCTGCAAAGCTTATCAGATAGATCTTCTGTTGTGACAAACTGAAGGTAAAGAAGAAAGCCATATGCGTTTACGAGACAGAACACATAGCAGCAGAGATTTTTACCCGGTAGATTACGAAGTTCCGGTAGTAGTAGGTATATCAAGAAGGTGGGTACAAGTAAGATCTCTGAGAGAAGAAGTCCAAGGCGGAGACTTTGAAAAACATAGCTGTCTATGCCTGAAATTGGATGCACACCTTGAATAACCGGTTCATCAAAGCAGAGTTGAATCAGGTGCTTGCCAGCCAGCTCAAATATACAGTAGTTATTATAGTCATGCATTACTCCACTTGCTGGCTGATATAGCGATCCGTTGCTTAGCACATAAAATCTGTCGTCAGCATTCTGGTCCGGCTCTAATGTAAAGCCGTCACCCCCATGACAAGGATCCCATGCAAACTGCCACATGTTACGCACTTTGAAGTTCCGCTCTGGTAACAAACTCTTTGGGTCGTAAATTGGCTCTATATCCAGACCATCCTCGAGATGTTTGACGCAGATGCCGTGCTTGCAGCACAAAGGCAGACACCCCCTCAGTTGACAGGGGCAGCCTAGTGGTCGGCCACTGAGCCAGTGCACTGCCTCTGAGGGATAAAACTCACCCCCAAGTTCTAAGGAACCGTTCCCAGTTTTACCTGGACTTAAATTAACCAAGGCTTCACTAGGGCAGTTAGTCTCGTTTGATCGCAAAAATCCGTTCACTGCATATCTTGAGTCATGTGGCAGCATTAGTAATACCAATAAGAGTAACAGTGTCAGCCAGCTGATTCGATATGGGCAGCTGCTGCCAGAGAAATAAACAAAGCAGTGTACCGTCATCCTGAGGTGCAAGTTATGGACGACTGAGTTCTAAAGGGAATGTTCAACTACTGCCACGGCTGTTGCTGCTTACTTTTTGTGTATACCTATGTAGGAGTGGCGCATATTGCCTCTTATGTCACTCGGTTAGCTAGTGTTATCATGCAGTGGGGAGGAAGCAGAACATAGGAAGAGAAATAAACAGGCAACCGAGCATCGGTGACTGTAGGCGTGGCAAGTAGTACGCACACACAGATATTAGCTGGTCACTTCATACGTGTTGGTTGGCACTTCTGTAATTATACTTTTTCAGTTCTTTATTTGTTTTCTCTTTCATAGCTTTTTTTCACATTAAATTATGGATTCTCTGTTACATTTGTTAGCAAGGATAACTTGTAACAACTATTATTACTGATGCTTTGTTACGCAGAATTACTTGTGTTCATTATACATCATTTTTTACACGGAATCGTAAGCAAACATGATTTTGTATTAATAATGAGTTATCATGCTTTTTGAGTGCGAATGTAATATTTACAATTCTAAATTCAACAACTAATTATACATAAAGCAGATTGCTGTTGATTTGGATTACCTCATCATTGAAATAAAATACCTAACATAACCTAAATTCAAACAGAAAAAGGTTTTTCTTCAATATTTTGCACCTTTTTGTTTCCCGGAATTCCAATGCTACATATTTTTTCTGTCGTAATTATTGGAATGATATAATAATGTTCAATTTCATAGCTTGTAATACACCATAAATATATTAAATATAAAAATTTTTTTTTTTTAATTTTTAAAAAAAATTTTTTTGATACATGAGAGAGGTCTATAATTAAACCAATTACAGAGTAAACTAAGAGAGAAGTTCTAGAATAACATATTATTTTTAATATTTAAACTATACCTAAGGAATAAGAGATATGGAACTACAAAAGATATTATTTCAATATTTAATATCTTTTGAAGCTGTACACACAAGTGTAAACAAAAAAGTATTCGGAAATAAGAGATTCCCCCAGGTCGTAGGTTTGTACCTCTATTTATTTAATGGAGCGTGTGTTGTATTAAAGTTAAAACCGTTAGCTAATTTGAGCTAGGTTTAGAGCAATTTGTGAAAGTTTTTGGAGTTTTAGACATTACCACAGGTGTTTGTTTACTACTATCAAGCACATGCTCTGCTAGTAGTTGCGTCTAGATACTAAGCTATGCCTTAGTGGTAACTTACAAGAATCTTTTTTCCGATTACTTTCTCAGTGATAAGAAACCATGCTAATTTTATCAACGAAGGCTTCTTTGTTTTTAATTCATTGCGAAAGTTGTTAATGAATGAGTGTGATGGAAAAGGTTAACCCAGCTGAAATAAAATGATGTAAATGAAGCCTTACTATTTAGAAATATTTATGAACAACATTGCAGAATTTTTCTTATCACTACAGTTATAAGAGCATAACTAAGATCTCTTATTTGACATGTATATCTATACATTACATCGATCAGAGTACACTGAAACGAAGTTTTGAGCAACACCAAGAGCAAGTGCTGTCTGGTATAGCTTTCGCAAACTTAGAGAAAAAGAGAGAGAGAGAGAGTGAGACGAAGCAGATGGTTCTGCATAGACTTCCATGTTTTTATAGTGTAAAAAAACCTGTAAGCCAAATGATGATAAAGTCAATATCATAAAAATTAACCTTGTCACAAAAATTAAAAAATGCAATGCCTGTGACAAAGGTAGGGTTATCGGTGACAAAATTTCAATAAGCATTACATTTTAAACTTTTTTTAAAGGCCTTAATTAGCCCCAGAAGCCTGCACAAAAGACTCGCATACTTGAGGAAAGAAAAGGGGAATCCGTGAAAAGAGGGATACGATCATAAAAGTGCAGATTATAATACGTAAAAAAACTGCAGTGGTTAAACGTGGAATCTAATTTAAAACATACTCTCTATTTGTTCATAATAACCAAATAAATTTTGATTTGTTGCTGAGCATGCTTTGCTTCAGCGTTCGAATAAAAATTAAGATTTAGTGCCGCTAGCTTTTGGTTCCGGAACACTAAAAGTATTCATCAGTAATCAGATCTTTGTTTATTTTTTAGAATAATCAGTTATACTATTTAAACGCTCTGCAAATGAGTATTGTAAGTGGTGATTTTTTATCTTTAAAAACAAGTTCTCAAGAAAATGAGTACAAACTATTATTCACATAGTATGGTCACTTACATTGACTAAGGTACAGGAGGGTATACTTTGACAGTTTTCAGAAGAAAAAACTAATACCCATTGTCTACGATAGAATATTACATCGTTGCAACGAAAAAAATCGTTATTACTATTAAACGACCTTTTTTATTGATTAAAAAAAAAGAATTATTGGTTTCACTCAAAAATAATTAAATAATCAATTTTGAAAGTTGTCGTCGTTTGCAGCTGGAGTCAGATACCCTATGATGAGGGTCCACAGGAGAAGAGGCAGAAGTTGAACGTGACGAGGCATTACTCAGACAGTAATAATAGGTAAATATCACTTTGATGAAGTAGTATGTTGTAAAGACTGTAACGCTGCTTGTAATTCGAGTAATAAAATGATTGCCACATGATATCGTTGTAAAAACTAAGTATTGTGATCACTTCTTCTGCAGTATAAGTCCTTGCGAACTTTTTATACCATAATTTAGTGAAACGACCCGCGCATTATGTACATTTAGTATATTTAACTACTGCCTAATACAAATCTCGATGTTATAGAATAGACTTAATCTTGGACAGTTCAGAAATAAAAATGAAGAAGAGTGACATACCAAATCATTCATTTATTTAATAATACTCAAGTTTCACAAAAAAAACTTCAATTACTTACCCTAATAATGACCAACTAAGTTCAAATATGTTTTTGATTTTTATCTGCTGTTATATACGTTTATTATTGTGCAATACAATTAAATGCTTGATCTAGCAACAAAGCAACGTTTCGACCGTTTGGACAACGTCCTGGCCCTTATCAGGTATAATAATCTATGAGTAATAAAAATCACTCATAGAAAAACACTAGGTTTTTGGAGCATGACTATTTAGTAAGTGTGTTTTAACAACTAAGTGTTTTTCTATGGGTAATTTATACTTAATTATGACGAAAGAGTAAGTGATAAAAAATTACCACATTGAAAAAACTAGTAGAAATTCTTTACAATACATATTTTAATAAAACACAATACTACATGCACGCAATGCAATCAAATAAGAATCGCAAGCAGTTCCTTGTGAGATGCACACAAACAGTACATGTGTTCCTTATACTACAAATGAAAGAGGCCCCCCAAATCATGTGCATCAAGTTAATCCTCTTTTCTAATTGACATAACAAGAGACTTATTAAAAATTTTTAATGTCTCTGTATCTTGTTGTCTATTAATATCATTATTAAAGTAATGTATATTTAACATTTCGGAAAAAAGTAATTTCGTTTTATGTCTAAAATTTTTAATGAATTAAAATTGAAGTTACATGCAAATTCTATTTTGTGTCGTAATAGTACAGCTCTATCCTTTTTTTCTATATGTCTCTTTTGTATTCTGCCATTATTAATTTTAGAGCTGTCGATATTTGACCGGCATAACAGTAGTTGCAATTTGCACGTGGTATGTTGTAAGCGACGCTTTATTCCTTCAAGTGTCTCAGGTACATCCTGAGAAAAAAATCGAATTTAACTTATTATTTAAACTGTATACTAGACCAATGTCAAGCTTAATACAATAATATTTAGTATGACTGTGCAAGTGGGAAATATACGGTAGTAAGAAAATTAGCTTTTTCTTATTATTATGAACTACAAAAGATATTATTTCAATATTTAATATCTTTTGAAGCTGTACACACAAGTGTAAACAAAAAAGTATTCGGAAATAAGAGATTCCCCCAGGTCGTAGGTTTGTACCTCTATTTATTTAATGGAGCGTGTGTTGTATTAAAGTTAAAACNTAATAAATTATTACTAAATAAAAACTCTCCTTAAAAATTGATTCTTACATTCGTAAATAAAACAACAAATATCTTAAAAAACATGAATATGATTGACAATCGCAATATTAATAATAATAAGCTAATCACATTCCACTACTGCACTACTAGAAAATTAAACTAACAATGTCTAAACGTATTCAGCTAAATCTACGAAAATGCTATGCCTTGCAGCAATTTTTTATGTACAAGCTACGGGCTAGAAATCATACTCACTTTTTAATACATAAGTACCATAAAGAGAGACTCATTAAATCCGTACACAATAACTCAGTCGATTTTCAAAACATCTTACATTTTTTAGTTGACAGATGAAAAATAAGAAAAATGAGGTCTTAAGTTAGAAGATGGAAAAAAATTGTGAAATTAAAGTCTTTAATTCGAACAAGAACTACTACTACCTCGTTGTCCTTGAAAAAGCTTGTTTGAGGAAACTTTAAAGTGGTTTGGGTGGTTGATACCGTAGGGTAGGGTGCCATAAGGGCCCTTAAAAAATCAACGCTTCTTGACGGTAAGGTTTTCAAAAAATATAGTTACTTCGATAAAACCGAAGTATAAGATTAAAAAAATGCCAGAAAAGTACCGTGAAATTATAATTGTAAAAATTGGGAGATGTTACGAGGCAAGCCATATGAATATTTCATACTTTTCTTCTGCTTTTCTTTTAAGTTAAGTAGTTGACTCTTTCTCTTTATGAATTAAATAGATTCTTTGTAAAAAAATACACAAAAACTATTTGAAATTTTTGAGGTTAATCAAAGATTTCCGAAGATAAAGTCAATTTTGTGGTCACTGTCCATAAAAGTAGGCGTTAAATTGGTAAATTTTGAGTAGCAATTTGCGAAAAAATTAAGTCGCTGACCCCAGTATTTTCTTGTCGCAAATAAACTTGGTATACTTTTACATTTAAATGATTCAAAAACTTCAGATGGTTTGATAAAGCTGATAAGAATTGCCCAAGCCACCTTAATCAGAACTTATTCTCTCGTAAATGTGTTGACTTTATTGATTTTGGTAAAATTAGAAGTTCTCAACAACTTGCTCTGTGAAGTAGAAAAACTACTTAAGGATCCCATAATATATTTAAATACATGTAAAATCATCATAAACCTTTATAAGAACTATTTTCATTCGGCCATTAGTAAACTCAACTTTCATTATACTTTCTGCTAAGAAAAGCTTTATAACTTGACATCATCTTCAGATGATTCAAAGATTAATCTTCTAATTAAAGCAATGGTATAATTTATTTTAGCTTAACTAAGTTGAATCATCACTGCATAGAAATACTTTCCAATATAAAACTAATAAAATCACAAGTTCTTCCAAACAATATATATATACATACATATATTTCAAGAAGTAAAAATAGAACTCTCTTGCCATAAACATCATTGTCAATCTTATATTATATAAGTCAAAATACCCTGCAACTAGCTAACTAAGCAACCAATACCATTTCTAAATCCCCTACTCCCACACAGTTTTTTGTTTCTTTCGTATTTTACATGTCACTTTTTTCATTGCCTGCAAGATGGACTTTTTTTGCGCCACCTATGAGGCAAATAAATTTACTTTATACTAAAAAGTGACGAAAATTTTTCATGTGGTATTTAATTTTTCACCGTACTCTGATTAAAAGTTCAGACAATAGAAGTACAAAAACGTGGGCACAGTAAGATCCTGGACAGCCATATAATAGATAATAATAATAGACTCCTTGCTTCTAGAAATTGGGAAAACAAGACAGTAGTATATTATTATATATACTGCGGCAGAACTGTGGCTCTTTCTGCTATATTTTTCTCTTACGCTACTAACAAGAAAAATTCTCCAATCTTATTTCACTGATTTCGATGATCTTGATATGTTGTTGTACTCAACAAAATAAGACACATCTATATTTGTATTAATTTCAACACCTAATTAAAAATGAAGAAGATTACCCCTTAATGATACCTCCAAAAATTGTTTTTATTATTATATCTTGGTTTCTACTAAATATTTCTCAACAAAACTAAGTGCAAAATATTTTTTGTAATAAGTTAAATATGTAAGTGGTGAATACGATTCTAGGATTTTCTGCCTTTACTTTATTTTAAGGAAACTCAATTCTTCATACTTCTTTTACATAAAAAATAAGATATGGACTAGAAAGAAATAAAAAAAAGCATCGTTAACTCTACTGTTTATTTCAGTTAAAGTGATCCACATTTTTTTAAATAACCAACTTCAAATATTCCATAAACAATTTATTAAAAATATAATCATCTTGCAAATTTTCCTACAACCATTATCAGTATACCTAATTTATATCCCTAACTCGGCTTTGTCGTCCTAATTATGTGTTCTTTTAATTTCTGGTTTATGAACAAACACCCTATTTCCATAAATTTTTAAATGTCTTACGTTAGGCTTCATACCAAAAAATATTCGATACTGGGTTTTATTTTCAATTGTGTTTGCTATTGTTGAATTTTTTAAATCAGCCACTGTTTTCATTACTAAGGCCGAAATTTTAAATTTATATTTGCTTCTTTCATCAAACCCATCTACACATTTCCAATGCCAATCTGTTGTATCTTTCCGCAACACCATTTAGTTTATGTACATAAGGTGGGCATGGCAATAGTTTAATGCCTTTGAATTTTATAAAGTTAAAAATTTCTTTGTTTAAGTACTCTTTTCCATTGTCACATTGTACCCTTGTAACCATTTTGTTAAATTTATTTCCTACTAAATTTACATAATCAATAAAGAATCCCACTGTGTCTGACTTGTTTTTTATACAATGGATTTTTGCGCATTTGCTGTATTCATCTATAAATGTAAGAAAATATTTTTCTTTATTATTCCCAATCCTATTATGTGGCCCATTTAAATCAGTATGAATAACTTCTAAAGTTTCTGTGGCCTCTTTCTTTCAATTGTTAAATGGTTTGTTCGTCATCTTACTTTCAATAGAACTCGGGTATTTCATTTCAATATTTTCTAATTTGTCTGGCGCACCATCAATTATTTTGTATTTAATCAATTTATTTAAATATTTAAAGTTTATGTGGCCTAGTGCCCTGTGCCACTTTTCTTTGTTAGTTAATTTATCATCGTTTATTTTAGTATCGTTCTTTCTATCAGTACAATTGATGTATTTCCTATAAGAATCATTTAAATTACTTTTTATATAGTGTTATAAGTAGCTGTTGGGGTTGGACGACCTTGCGTAGGGAAGTGCTGTGGGAAGAGATCAGAGTCACTCTCGAGTGTCTCGAGCCTTCCCTTTAAGTTGAACAACGATGGTGGCACTACTTCCGATGTTGTTGGCGTTGTGGCTCCGTTTGATTCATCGGAATCCAACTCATCGGAGAGGTACGGTGATTGAGCAGTAATTCGTAGAGGCCTCGACGAGTTGGTCGCCAAATTGACTAGTGGGTGCCTAGTTTTTTTTTGTTTATTTTTTTTTTTTTTTAAGGTTCGAGAGAAAAAAAAGGTATAGATAACTGTCTTATATTGGTACAGTGATATTTATTGAATATGTACTTTAAGCAATTGAGTGGCTTACAAGGTATGCATTACACGTATTTGCATATCTCGGATCGATATCAATCAGTCGTCACACAGTCCGTCTTATATACTTTACGTCGCTTTCTTACTTGCGATTTTCGCTAAAGACTAGTGGTTGCCACCTGGCGAGCGGTAGGAGGTACTATCAAGTACTAAGTTGGCAGTCGGAGCTGCGCGCGATATTTTAAAATTCAAATTTATGTAAAAACGATTTAATTTAAGAAAAATGACTGTTTCAATATAAAATAATTAATAAAATAATGCCCCGCATGGTAACAATAGTATAAGCCATTTTTAAGTTGCGCAATCGTTGTAAGCTTATTATTTGATTTCATATATATGTTTGCTGTATTATCAGTCACTACAATTTGGCTAATTTTCGTGATCTTCGACATACTTAGAATTTTTTTTCTTAATTCTTGGTACATAATAAGCATTATTTAAATCAATATATTACTTGTACGAATAGTTATCTAAATAAACTTTAATTTTTCCTATTTTCGTAGCCTTTAATTTTTCTCCATCTGGCAAACTTACTTCTAACGGTTTATTTAAATTTATGTATTCACTAAAGAATTTATCTGTGTTTACAATATGGTCAGTACTACCACTATCTAACAACTAATTTATTTCGTTACCTGTTGAACAGTTATTAATTTCTCTCTTTTCGTACTCAATTTGCACGTTCCACGCTCCTGACGAGTTCTGTTGTTGTTGAAATTCTTCGTTCGTTATGTTGTTGTAGCCTCTGCCTTTGCTATTACCTCTGTATATTTATCTGCCTCAGCTGTTACCTCTCGCTCGCTGCGTGTCTCTGATTTAGCACCTTGTTGATAGTTGGATTGGCCTTGATTACATTCTCTTGCCATATGTCCAAAATTTTCACATTTATAATACTATCCTTTTATTTTTATATGGAATGGACTAGATTTATTTTTACTTTTACTTTCTACATTTTTCTTTGTTAGATTTTTTTTCTTTGATTCTCGATTTTACGAGTTCCACAGTTCTTTGTTCTTCGAGTATTAGATCTGTATAATCTCCGATGTAGCTATAGCTTGCTGGCAATGCTCTTAACATATATCTCATTTTTTCGGCTTCGGTTATTTCTACTCCAGCAGCCTTAAATTTATATACTGTTCGCTAAAATTCAGAGAAAAATTCTTCTACTTTTTAAAAGTTCTTTAATTGAACTTGTTCTATTTTTGCTCAATTAATGATCTGTAGTGCTGTGGATTTAGTCGTATATATTTTTTCAAATTTTTTTATCATTTCATCTGCCGTATTGCTTTCTCTTATACATTCAAGTTGCCTATTCGACACTGTATTTGTAATAATCGCTTTTCCTTAACGATCACCTTTATTTCATGTGGCTTCTATGTCTGCGTTTGTTCTCTCTTTCTGGTAGCTTGTTGCTTACATTCTTTATATTCTAGTAACATTAGCTATCTAAGTCTCCAACTCCTGAATTCTTCTCTGTTGAATACGGAAATTACGACACCGTTGATTTTCACTCTGTCAGCCATTTTGTCTTCTACGTATGTACTTGACTCTTCTAGAAATTTTTTTATCATAAGTACTTCTGTTTTCGTTTTCACAAAACTTTTTTTCAAATATTTTATGTCTCTGTCCACACTTAATTTTTCTTGTTCACTTACCATTTACTTAATTCAGCTTTTGATCTTTATTTTAACCACTGGATTACTGGTAACTTCATAATATATTTTGTCTTTACCACTGGATTGACACTTTTATTATCTAAGATCACTGGCATATAATTGCTTCAATTTTCTTGTGTTAAATCTGTCCTTTTACCTGGACCTTGTCCTTAGTTGATTTTCACGGACCGCTGAAGCAGTGCGTAAAAAATAAAAAAAAGAAGAAAGTCGTCACCACGGACTCGGCTACCATGTTAGAAATAATAAAAGGCAGAAGCTTAAGTACAGCAATATATTGAGAAATGGACTTATTACCTAATATACATTGTCATCTTAAAGACTAAAGAGTGACCGCTTAAGTTAAGAAATAGAGCTTGACGGACTGTATTCCTTGGAGCTGCGCGTACACTTCATGGTCGTCATTTACATGTGTATGTGCGTTCAGACTAGACTGTACTAATTTACTTATATTACAACAGACTCACCTGTAGTTACAGTTCCCGATATAAATGCTTTTGTTACTAATATATAAAGCAAAGTCGCTAAAACCGTTGTAATCACTAACCGCGAAAACTACTGAACCGCTTTTGCTGAAATTTTGCACACTCATTCATGATACTTCCTAGATGGTTTTAGTATAGTTTATATCTTAAAAAATTACATAACAATGGCAATAAATGAGCTCAAAGTATTGCAAAAATACGCCAGCTTTTCACTTTAGTTCAGTAAAATCTGCTAGGTGGCGTCGACATAGAATCGAGGCTACCTGCAATAGAATCAAATAAGTGTGGTTATAATACGCCAGAGCATCTCGATAGTGATGCAGTCGTGCTTCGGCAGTTCAACGAGCTGCATAGAAAATGCTGATAGTCTTGCAGCTGGAAATCCCGGTTACGGACAACACTTTTCTGTATAGGGGAAGGGACCTTGGTTTCCATTCACCCTGAATCTCGACGAGTGCGATCGAAAAAAAAAATTAATTCCTACCGATGCCGTCTCTGCCAAAATACTTACTAGGAGACATATCTAGCCAGAGCACAATCTGCATCAACTCTTCAGAATTTTGTGGCAGTTCCACCGTCCCACCTGATGCAGTTAGAGAATTTGTGGCTACAATTGTAAGCATGGGAAAACAGCTCTGAGGGGCACGGGCAGCCACAACGGCTACCTTCTTGGTCATTGGGTCCCCAACGCGCTTACCCACATGTTCCCGTCTAACGATGAGCGGTTGGTTATCCGGGAAACGACCCGATACGAGATATTCTTTGGTCAGCCGTACCTCCCCCCATCACAGTCTCCGTACATCGAGACTCCCAGGGTAAGAATCAAGCAACCCGTAGCCAGCTCTTCATCATCAGAAGAAATAATAAAAAATAGCCTGGAAGTTTCACCACTGCCGCTTTTTAGGGCCATTATAAGTATTTACGTTCTCTACTTAACCATCAATTTCATCGGTTCTTTTTAGGATCCACCTAAGTGTAAACTACCTCACCAACAAATTCATTTTTATTACCATTTCCAGAAGCGATTCGTCGACTAAAAGACTATATTAACTAAAGACGGGCACTATTAAACCAAGTCAGCTATTCACTAGCAGACGTCACCTGCGGAGTTGTTCTTCGCAAGGCCGAAAAACCCGGTGACCGACGACCCTATATTATTACCCTCTCGACTCTAAGCATTCAACCAGGAATCACTGATCCTCTTCAAGGTCTGCGTTGGGCAGACCTATAACAGCTATGAAGGAATGGAAAAAAAACTTGAGCCAACGGGACAGCCTCCACTGGACAAGTAACACTAACCAATCTCCCCATCTAAGATCACCAAAACAACTGAATCTGCAAAATAAAAAAGGTGCACAAGTATCACTAACCAATCTCCCCATCTAAGATCACCAAAACAACTGAATCTGCAAATAAAAAAGTTGCTTTAGACACCAACGTCTTCGACGTTTTACCGGGAGATGTTGAGAAAGAGCACTATAACTAGCCCCAAAGCTTCGGACTTTGTAATTTTTCTCCCAATCAGTCTAGGTCTTCAGCAGCAGGCCAGAGAAGATCACCCTGAGGTATCTAGGCAGTCACAATTGCTGTTAACTGCAGTCAAGAACGAGTTTACTTAAGAAACTCACCGGTCTTTTCTAGGGCCATTGGACGTCGAACTACCTTGCCAACAAATATATTAGAACTTAACAAAGTTGACAGAAAACAGCCTTTAGGGGACACAAAAATTTTAAGCATGCCAAAAGTCGCAAGAGGGTGAATTGGAAGAAAAACTTCAAATGTATCTTATAAATACAATTTGACTTAGGCGTCAAGAAACTGACGCAGACAATTTATCGAGATTGGAACAGCAGGGCCAAAATCGACAAATAAAGAATCCATTACGTGAGAGATCAGCTTTTCATTGTACCCTCACAGCAATCTCTGAAATCTTTAAAGATCCTACTTCAGATTTTTATATAAGTAGAAAATGTATTTGTGTTTTTGTGGCAATAAAAATGTAAGGTTTAAGGTCTAGGACCTTGTTGCTCTGGCAATAAAGTTGTGAGATGAGAGAAACAATTTTTTTTCAATTACATATTTTTTGCGAGTCCTGAATCCTTACAGCTTCAAAAAATAGCCCTGTTCATNTGAGGGATCAGCGAATATAAATTTTTTGGGGGTTTAAAATCTTAACAGCTTTAAAAAATAGCCGTTTTCGTGAATCACACGGGAGAAACTGTAAATCAACGGCTTCTTATGGCCACTGATTATTTTATGGCATAAAGAACGCACGGTACTTTTCAGAATATAAATTTTTTGGGAGTTTAAAATCTTAACAGCTTTAAAAAATAGCTCTTGTCGTGAATTAGACGAGAGAAACTGTAAATCAACGGTTTCTTATGGCCATCGATTATTTTATGGCATAAAGAACGCACGGTACTTTTCAGCATAATTATTTTTTTAAATTTTTACACCTTATTGTTTTACCAAATAAACTAAATGGATTCCGAAAAAATATGTCTTTAACAAGAAGATTCTTGTTGTGAGATGTGTCAGAAATATGTGTAAACTTTCTAACTGAAAACGTTTCACATTACATGTCAACACACTACGGTGTTTTATTCAGAAAGTCTCGGGCGAAGCTGAGACGGGGGGCTACTAGTACGTAGATATTTGCTGACCTAAATATGCTTTGTCTTACAACAGGACCGAATTAACCACTTCATTTTTTCAAAAAAAGAAAAAGCTAAGTTAATTATCCAGTAGCTGATATGAGAGGTTGTATAATGTAACGAAGCATTGTCCATGAAACCAACTTTACAAAGCATTGCACTTGCTTTTTTCCTTTAATTGCTAGTGTTTATCTTGAATATACTTCTTTCTAATTGAAATACACCTTGATTTTGAAAGTACAAATTTTCAATGCCAATGGATACCTGGTATGCAAAATTTCGCTTCAGTAAAAAATTTGTCAGCTTTTTTTTTAGGCTTTTAATTATTTTTCAATGTCTTTCTATTAACAATTGGAAGCTTAAAATCTTACATCTTCGAATTTGACTTCTTTTTGCGCTTCCAACCACATATATCGCAATCGTATATTGTTAAACCACTTTCAACTCAACTTTAAAATCATTTAGTGTACACTGGCAGATACGTGTAATATTTCTCTGTATGTACCATTTTTAATAACATATGTCAAACATGGTGATGCTAAGACGCTGAAATCTTTTTAACATACCCTTTATTTGAAGTACCTCTTTGTCTATGTCACACCGGTAAAACAATGAACAAAACTAATAAATCTTCTTTAACGCAGCAAGTAGAAAAGACTTTTGAGCACCATGTCACACCTGATGGTGTTGATATCTAATTGTACGATGGATTTGCACTTTTTTATGAAATGTAAGCTATTTAGAATCACGTTTAGAAACCTTTATTTGACATTAAAAAAAAATGCGTCACTAAAGCAAAGGAAATACATTTAATCTTTGATTCGTACAGAGCCCCATCCATAAAAAGCAGCTAACATAAGTTCGAGATACTTTCTCCGTTGAATACGATATAAGGAGTACAGAGCAAGAGTGATCATCCAACTTTTTTCGTGAACTCCGCAAAAGCATGTTTAAAGAAAATTTGATTCGATTTTTTATTCAACACTTGGCAACAAATGACATAAAAGGAATTATGAAAGACAATATCGTACGTCAATTTAAAATGATGCAACAAATTCACAGTTAATAATAAAAATGTAACAAGAACAGTGCAGAATTCATTCGTACACACGGCTTACGAGGAGGCCAATACAAAAATTGTCTTTCATGTCTGCAATATTCTGACCGAAGATGCAAACGTTGCTATAAGACGCACAGATATTGTAGTAATAATGCTTGCTTATATGTTTAAGGAAGTATCCATTCTATTGACTAGATTCACTGTAGAAAAAAACTGTAGTACCGACATAGTTTTCAATGCGTTGTATACACGAATATATAATTTTTAACCTAGTTTTTTGCTGGTTTTTTAATTTATTAGTAATCTTACATTTGCTAAATGGTTACTTAAAGAGCACAAATGTAATCCTTACATATATTTTTTTTTTTTTATAACATAAATTGACCTTAATCTTGACGTTATTTATTGAGATATTAACAGATGAAGAGGCAAACAATGCGTGCACCCATTAGATGCCATGTTAAATTGAAAGAGATACTTTAATGAATAACTCACTTCCAAAGCTACATAAAGTCTTAAAAGTTTAACTAGAGATTTGTCTTTCCATTATTTACCTACATTTCGAATATTATAGAAGTCTTGACGTTATTATACATGTGGAGGATACTCACTCCCTTGATGCATCAACACAGTTGAAAGTTTGGATGGATTAAGGCACACGTAAAAATAAAAATTTCTTGTCTGACGTTTAAGATATTTTCCTTATCCTTTAAAACGATTTTGTTGTTTTCTAGATAATAGCAGATGATTTATTCACATAACAAAGATTTATAAAACTTTGGGTGTTGACACTTATCGTGGCCTAGCAGGGCTGTACACTTTAACGGGGTCTGGCTACATGCCATCCTTTTATCGTAAAGAAAAAAAGCAACTGCTTAAAATATATCTTAATATCAAAGACTTCCAACAAGCTTTTATAAAAATAGCTGATGAGATAGGAGATAATTTTTCTGACTTTGAGAAGCTTACATGCAGGTAATATAAAACATTAAAAACTTTACTTTTAGATGAAGCAAGTCTTTGAAAGCTATATGAATAAATCTTCACTTATAAATAACATTTTTCGTGTTTTTGATTATGTATGGGCTCAAAAGTGGCATACCAATCGATAAATGCAGATTTGCTGTGTTCATGGAAGCGATTGTACATGACTAACAAGAGGCAGTCCTTGACAGTGCAAGAAATGTAGATGCTTCTTCAATTGTTTATACATTTTTACAAAATACATATCACGATTTATATTTAGTAGATATTAAGCGGATAGTGAGTTAGAGATAATAAAGAGTATAAACCAAAATAAATTTAATTCATTATAAAATTAGATTTGATACTCCAAAAATGTATTACTGTGGTACAAAATGCAGTGCTAATTTTTTAACTTTATATTTTTTAATAACTTCAATTTTGATAATGCGTTACTCCTAATGAAAAGAAAATATTAACTAAAGAAAACTTCATGATAACTTATGCATGATATGTTGACGTTTACCGTTTTCTTCACAAACTTATACACGTTCGAATTTTCCAAATTTTTTTATTTTCATCAATACATGAAAATTTTCGTTGTAATTTTTTTTACAAAATACTGTTACACATCGAAATTATCTATAATTTTTTCATTTATCAATAACTTATCAATGAATAATGCTTATTCTTTACTGCATACATCTTGCAATGCCTTTTTTTTTAATGCAAAAAATTGCTTCTTCAATCCCGTCTAAAAGGGATGATTATAACTCCAACCCATCTTCAAATATGTTTCCACTTACTTTTGTTCAAATAATCTAGTTTTATGCATTTTAGTATGACATTAAAATCGTCATTTTTTTGCAAATAAATGAATGTATGAAGATACGTGTTACAAACGGAAGGATCTTGCGACTATTTTTTCCCTTCTATATTTACCATAAAATAACAAGAAGTTAATTTGCAGATACTTTATTATCACTTGTTAAAATGTACCTTGGGCTGTCATTGTATTAATATAAAACGTATAGATCTTGTCAACATAGATTTTTTTGTGCTTGTAATTTATGTCCTTACTATCATCCTAACATAAGATACAACGCAAAGCGCTTTGAAATGGCTGACAAATTGATTTGTGACGTGTAATATTATTTTATTACTAGATATTTGTTAAAAAAACTACTAATTTAATTAAATATGATATTAATTTATAAGAATAGTTTTTAAAAAAATCCTATAATTAAAAATTTCGTCTGCTTTAACAAACTGTAGATTGGTCGTGTCCCAAATGTAAGATCTATCATTTCTCATGAATTTGTATAACGCTAAGACTGAGGAGTTAAAGTATTTGGGAACAATTTTTAAGAAACTGCAAATTAGAAAAGAAAAATTTTATTTTAATGAATTGTTCAAAAACACTTTGACTCCCTAGTTTTGGTGTTATCATCTGGATTACTGCAGATTTTCCTACAGGGTTCTTGTAGGACTTGTTGCAGCATTTTCTGCAGGATTTTCTAAGCATGGTTTTATAAGAGTTGAGTCACTTATCCGTTATAAGTCTTGTATACATCTTTTTTCGAAGCTGTTTTAATTTTTTTCTAATCTCCAAAACAGTTTTTAGGTGAACTTCAGTGAAGGAAGTTAAAGTGGCTCATCACAAAATTAAAAAACCTTAACTATCACTGAAACTTAGAGGATTTGTACCTCGATATGGAACGAATAACCTCTCAAAATTGTAAATCACATCACCAGGCGAAACCCTTACCTTTTCGATGGTACCTCACAAAATTTAAGTGACTGTGGGAGAATTCAAGATAATTTGCAGAGTAATGATCAAGCGTTTTGTCGTATATCTTGTTCTTTGCCAAAACGTAAGGCATGCGCTTTTGAATATTTGATAAATAACAATATAAGTATTCACGAAAAGGTTGTATACAATTAAACTTTTTTAAATCGTGTCTTACATAGGTAATTTGCAGTTGATTTCTTAAAAAAGAAAACAGAAGATAGATTATTCATAAATGCAATACTTTTTATTTTGCTTGGACTATGTACTAGCAGCATTGACGCCTACTGATCCAACTATTTTCGGGTTTGTATCGCTACCTGCTGGAGCGCCCTTGATTAATAAAATGATAAATTGCTCTTATATATATTTACAATGAATCTTAATATTTTTTAATTTTTATAGTTTTTTCTGACCTTAATCTTGACGTTATTNTGTTAAAGAAATAAGCAAGTCTCTTGTTATCGTCTGATAATTTAGAATCATAAATATACCAATGAAAATAGTTCATCTGTATTTTCCAAAAAATTATTTTTGTAACAGTAATTTATAAAGAACTTCTTGAAGAAGTAATAACAATTTTTACAACTGATTTTTAAGATATTTATTAAATTTTATTTAATTTTTGTTAATTTTTTTAGCGTACATTTCATAGTACATTTATAAAAAAACGATTTCAGAAAAAATTTTTGTATGATCAAAGAAAATATCTTTTTTCTTTTGTTATGAATCAAGTAATGTTTCTTAGAATTTTATTTCTGACAAAACTTAAATGTAAATAAAGGAAAATCAGCTTGGAGTAAGGATAAGTTAAATAACAGTAAATACTTTACATGAACAAAAAAAAAAGATTCTTGTACATTTATAAACAAAATGAAGCATATAACATAACTTTGTTTAACCAAGCAAAGGTCTGCTAGGTAGTTAAACAAAAATAAATTATGTGTAATAATAAGCTGATTGCTTTTGAAAGAGAACACTTGTAATGTGTATGTTGAGCCACGTAAATGGAGAGGAAAATTTGATGAAAGAAATGGCCTAATAATGGCAATGGCAATTTGCTAATTGCTTTGATAGTATATGGACGCCGTGGAAGAAAGAGATATCAGTTTTAGTTCTCACAAAATAAAGGTCAGCCTAAAGTATCGCTAGAAGACAATAACATCTGTTTGATTTTGGACGAAAACAATGTCAGACCACCATGTTTAAATGAAAACGATGCCACTTTATCGTAAGGAATTAATAAATAAAGAAATTTCTGTTGATCGACTTTTAATAAAAGTACGTATACTTTTTGAAATATTATAATCCTGAATATTTTTATAGACTTTCTTTTTTCCATTATTTATTACTATTATCATTTTTTATCAATTAATATATCAATGTAAGATTTTACGTTGTCTTAAACTAAAAAAAGTATAATTTACTAAGAATGTAGCAGTTTTCAAAAAAAATTCACACTAAAAAAATTTTGCCTAAAATCTTTGTCCCTTATACTTAAGATTTTGATGTGAAATCTTACTTTAGAAGACATGTGGTCTTCAGTGATGATTTTGTCGTTGTTTAACGAAATTTTCACGAAGATCACAATGGATCCCACTGATAGTCTGCCAAATAAAAAAATTAAAAACAAGTGATGATAGATGTTTGCTCTTGCAATTGCTTATAACGTAAAATGAAATCGGAAAAATATTAAGTCCAGAAAAGATGCTGAGATATTTTATTAAAATTTTAATTATTTAGTCCATTTAAATGATAAAATACGTCGCCTATGTTACGATAAAATTCAAAAAATTAAGTTTAACTTAAAAAAATTACAACCTGATGAGAAACAAGACTTTTCTCTAACTAAATCTAGCATTTCAATTAAATATGATGACACAACTGTGTCAATATTAAGTCAACTGTCACAGAAATCTACTGACAATTCCATTTCATCAAATTAGACTGAGCAGTTGTCTTATCATTCTACAGATGAATCTCAAGTTGATGAAACTGAACGAATCACTATCCTATTTAAGAGAGTAGTTTGCTCCAAAGCATATTGTTTTATGTGCGAGCAAAGACATAACATCATAGACGTACCTATTGAAGGTCGTCTTCAAGTTTTTGTAAAAAGAAGGTAATTCATTCCAGAAAGAAAGCTATGTTGCCTTAGATACTAAATAAAAATTAATTCTACGAGAATCAGATACCATTAATGATAGTATATGCTAATAAATCTAAAAACCTGAATCTATCAAATTCAAACAGTTTTGTGAGAAACTGTCAGATCAAGTTAATGCTGTTCTCCACGATTAAATTGGCTTTTATATTATATAAGAAGAACGTATAAAAGCTTTTACTGGCCATTTATGGAATGATATTACTCTTATTCAAAGTAAGTTAACATAAATGAGACCATCTGCTAATAAAAATATAACTCAAGCCTTAGTAATATTTTTATTGAAATTAAAATCAGAGAGTTTGAATGCCTTAATACCTGCAATTCTAAAAGTTCCAGAAAATTTTGGAACTGCTTTCTGTTCAAGAAACTTTTATTTACAGCAATAAGCCAAAACTGTTGAACTGATATTTAACTGTAATGATAAATTGTATACTATTTGTAATGGATCATACTTAAGACGTGAGAAAAATGCATAGAAGACCTACCAACGAGCAAGTACTTCAAAATCATAATGGCTTTAGAAGTATTTTACAGAAAAGTGATGTTTTTGTTTTAGATCTTGGTTTTAAAGAAGTCATAAATTTTTTAAAAGAAAACGGCTTCACGATGTTAATGCCTGCATTAAAAGGAAAAAATAAACAGCTTTTTACGGAACAATCTAGTATATCAAGATATAGAACCAAACTCCATTGTATTATAGAAAATGTTGATGGAATCTTCAGCCAAAAACACAAACTCTTGCATTCCCAGTTTCGAAACCAAGCTCTACCTGGTGCTGAGATATATTGTAAGGCTGCATATTACACTTACAGTTTGTCGGGAAAACGACTTAATTTAGATGATGGTAATTTGGAACAAATTATTGAAAGAATAAAGTTTCGTAAGTGTGTGAAAAATTATTTAGCTTCAAGAGTCTTTGATAAAAATTATAACAAGAAATCAATACCGTTAAAAAGTATCATCGAATGATTGACTAGATTTTCCAGAATTAACATCACAAGATTTGACACTTTTTTACTGGCTCTTACCATACTGCAACAGAATATATAATATTGATGGAAAATGCTTCAAGACAAAAATAATTTTTTATTAAGTTTCTAAAAAAAAAATCCAGAATTTGTGAGATCCTAAGTAGGGTCAAGGCATATTAACAGCAAAACATATAAATGTTACATGTACTACATCCCTGAAAGTAAAGGAATAAATGCCAATAAAGGGAATTGTTATAACTGTGCTAATGATCTTTGAACAATGGGCAGCTGTTTTCATATTGTGGCGCTATTGTACCATTTTTTCTCACCGTACATATTTATCTATTGTAATTCAACCTGCGGATGCGCTTACAAACCTTTTTGTCTTGAAAGTCGTATGTCCTGTAAGCGATCAAGACAGTAAAAAAAATTAAAAATATGTAAAAATAAAGCACGTACGTAAATTATTTACTCATAAATTACTTATGTATAATTTTGTTACAAATAACATGATTAAAAACCTGCACATAGTTATTGCAGCTCTAACAAAAGTTAGCTAAGTAGAAAGTACTTAGAGTGAAACCCAATTTAAATAGAAAACACACTGGCCTTCTACAATGCTTTGTAAGAAATCTTACTAATATATAAAGCAAATTTGCTAAAACCGTTGTAATCGCTAACCGCGAAAACTACTGAACCGATTTTGCTGAAATTTTCCACACTGATTCATGATACTTCCTAGATGGTTATAGTATAGTTTTTATCTTAAAAAATTTAATAACAAAAGCAATAAATAAGCTCAAAGTTTTGCGAAAATATGCCAGCTTTTCACTCTAGTTCAGTAAAATCCACTAGGTGGCGTCAACATAAAATCGAAGCTACCCGCAACATAATTAAATGAGTGTGGTTATAATACGCCGGAGTGTCTTGATAGTGATGTAGTCGAGCTTCGGTAAATCAACGAACTGTACAGAAAATGCTGATAATAGTCTTGCAGCTGGGTATCCCAGTTACAAACGACACTCTTCTTTAAGGGGGAAGGGCCCTAAGTGACCGTTCACCCTGAATCTCGAGTGCGATCGAAAAAAAAAATTAATTCCTACCGATGCCGTCTCTGCCAAAATACTTACTAGGAGACATATCTAGCCAGAGCACAATCTGCATCAACTCTTCAGAATTTTGTGGCAGTTTCACTGTCCCACCTGATGCAGTTAGAGAATTTGTGGCTACAAATGTAAGCATCGGAAAATAGCTCTGAGGGGCACGGGCAGCCACAACGGCTACCTTCTTGGTCGTTGGGTCTTCAACGCGCTTACCCACATGTTCCTGTCTAACGATGAGCGGTTGGTTATCCGGAAAACGACCCGAGACGAGATATTCTTTGGTCAGCCGTACCTCCCCCCATCACAGTCTCCGTACATCGAGACTCCCAGGGTAAGAATCAAGCAACCCGTAGCCAGCTCTTCATCATCAGAAGTAATAATAAAAATAGCCTGGAAGTTTCACCACTGCCGCTTTTTAGGGCCATTATAAGTATTTACGTTCTCCACTTAACCATCAGTTTCATCGGTTCTTTTTAGGATCCACCTAAGTGTAAACTACCTCGCCAACAAATACATTTTTTCTACCATTTCCAGAAGCGATTCGTCGACTAAAAGACTATATTAACTAAAGACGAGCACTATGAAACCAAGTCAGCTATTCACTAGCAGACGTCACCTGCGGAGTTTTTCTTTGCAAGGCCGGAAAACCCGGTGACCAACAACCCTATATTATTACCCTCTCGACTCTAAGCATTCAACCAGGAATCACTCATCCTCTTCAAGGTCTGCGTTGGGCAGACCTATAACAGCTATGAAGGAAAAAAAAACTTGAGCCAACGGGACAGCCTCCTCTGGACAAGTATCACTAACCAATCTCCCCATCTAAGATCACCAAAACAACTGAATCTGCAAATAAAAAAGGTGCTTTAGACACCAACGTCTTCAACGTTATACCGGAAGATGTTGAAAAAGAGCACTACAACTAGCCCCAAAGCTTCGGACTTTGTAATTTTTCTCCCAATCAGTCTAGGTCTTCAACAGCAAGCTAGAGAAGATTACCCTGAGGTATCTAGGCAGTCACAATTGCTGTTAACAGCAGTCAAGAAAAAATTAACTTAAAAAGCTCACTGGTCTTTTTTAGGGCCATTGTACGTCGAACTACCTTGCCAACAAATATATTAGCACTTAACAAAGTTGACAGAAAACTGCTTTTAGGGGTCACAAAAATTTTAAGCATGCCAAAAGTCGCAAGAGGGTGAATTGGAAGAAAAACTTTAATTGTATCTAATAAATACAATTTTACTTAGGCGTCAAGAAACTGACGCAGAAAATTTATCGAGATTGAAAGAGTAGCGTCAAAATTGTCAACTTAAGAGTCCAATACGTGAGAGATCATCTTTTCATTGTACCCTTACAGCAATCTCTGAAATATTTAAAGATCCTACTTCAGATTTTTTAATGAGTAGAAAATTTATTTGTGTTTTGGTGGCAATAAAAATGTAGGGTTTAAGGTCCAGGACCTTGTTGCTCTGGCAATAAAGTTGTGAGATATGGGAAACAAATTTTTTTTTTTCAAATAAATTTTTTGGGGGTTTAAAATCTTAACAGCTTTAAAAAATAGCCGTTTTCGTGAATAACACGGGAGAAACTATAAATCAACGGCTTCTTAAGGTCACCGATTATTTTATGGCATAAAGAACGCACGGTACTTTTAAGCATAAATATTTTTTTGAATTCTTACACCTTATTATTTGACCAAATAAACTATATGGATTCCGAAAAAATATGTTTTTAATAAGAAGATTTTTGTTCTGAGATGTATCAGGAATATGTGTAAAATTTCTAACTTAAAATGTTTCACATTACACATCAACACACTACGGTGTTTTATTTAGTAAGTCTCGAGTGATGTCGAGACGAGGGGCTGTTAGTTAATTTGAAAATAGAAAAACTTGTAAATCACGATGTTCCATGTTAACCCAATAAATGACAAAGAGAATTTAAATTTGAACACTGTTTATGAGTAAAATCAAAAAATTCTGTGAGCGATTGTAAGCCGATGTCTCAAAATTTGCTCAAAATTAAACCACATACTTCCTACCATCTGCTGAGTTAACTCACCAAATTTGAGCCAAAAATATCATTTACAGCCATAGTTATGGACTGTTCTGTTAATTATGCGTTTTTTCAAAACTTTTTATCACTGCTCTAATAATACTAAAAAAATTTTTTGTAAACCGTATACCAACGTATAATTTTCTGCTCTTTCTAATGGCAATGTCTTTTTTGTCGTATCTGTATAAATGCTGTAAAAAAAATTGATTTTTTTGAAAAAATTAATTTTTCAGTGTTATCCCATTAAATTAGCTAAAATCTGAGTTGACCATAGGAAAGAACGGGAATTTTATGTAAAAAACAGTTACAAGAATGGGAATTTGCATTGGGACTTAGGTTGAAAAATTAAACTTTAAACGATGAAAAACGTGGCATTTAAGTTTTTACATCAAAACTAATAATTTACCGAACAACAACCATTTAGCATTAATATTTTACATCTATGTGAAAAATTTTTTTCTTAATACATTCTCTTAAGGAACACATATTTGTTACACTAAAAAAAGTTTTTTCAACATTTAAAAAAACCACGTTTATTCAGTAGTACTCATTACTGATTGCAGGTGGCTCTCTTGCTTCTTGGCTACTTGTTATGCAGACTCATAGGAAACGTCACTGTGTAGGTACTGTGACATACGTCTCTATTGCTTACTTGTACCTGAATCCTTATTTCCGCATTGAAAAAAGCGCTATTTTATTAAAAAATAAGTGTTATCTTTAAAAATTACTCTGACATTATGTTTTCTTGTAAAAGGTGTCTTAATCCATTTCGGAAATCAGCTCATAAGTACATTTATCTCCAGTTAACCTTTATTAAAGTTATTACATGCAATTGTTTAAACAAAGAACTTAATGTATGTTAGACGATACAAGTGAGGCTGATTTGAGAAAAGTAACTGATGATGTGAGAATTCAATTTCCTGAAGCGTTAGGTAATAGCTTGATTTGCTCGGCTTGTAGAAAAGAATCTGGAATTTAATCTATCAAGAGCAAACCCTCAGACAGTCAATCACAAAAAACGTCAACTGAAAGTCAAACTCTCGGAAGTCAATCTTACTATGAATGCTCGACGCAATCAATAGAAAATGTTTTGAATATGTCTCCAGTACAAAAATATCAGTAAGCTCTATGATTATAACAAATAAAATTGCCATTCCTCTAAGTCGTAATATAAGTACTCGATTGCGCACTTATTTAGAGGTTGTAAAGTGACAAATATTTCAAGTAAAAATATAACGCACTCGTATATCACTCACCATCTTGTCATCAAGTAACACAATGTCCTCCATTTACGAATAATTAAAAAAATCTCGCAGATGTGATCAAAAGTCTAACGTCAAAAGGAAGTACGAAAAAGTCATTGCAGAAGCGAGAAAAAAATTTTTTTTTAATTTTGATGTTGAATCGGAAAACAATGAAAAAGCAGAGAATTTTGATGAAATTATTAAAAATATAAATTATCTTATCAAATCAGAAACTGACAAGTAAATATATAATAATTAATGCAAATAATTGATGTATTTAAAACTCGTAATTTAAAAAATTTTAATTTTTTCCTTTATTGTTACTTTTAGAAAAATAATTAATTTGTTATTAAGTATTTTGACAAAAAATAGGGTGAACCAAAGATTAGAGAAATTTTTCAAGTAAGACCAAATTTCATTCGAATTACGAAAGCAATGCTAAAAGAAAACGTTAATGTTGATATTTTTAATGAGAAAACAGAAAAATTAGAAAAATTTACTGAAATGAAAAAAAAAAAAATTTCATGAACGAGAAGACAATTCACGTCAATTACCTGGAAAAAAAGATGTCAAATCTGTTAAAGATTTTACTGGAAAAAGGCATTAAGTGCCAAAGAAGTTAATATAGTTGAATTTGAAGAAACTTTTTAAAAAATTTTAAGCAAATTCCGGTCACCAAATTGGTTTAACACCATTCACTCTTTTAAGATCTCAACATCGCGTATTGGCTGAAAGTAGTGGCACACATACAGTGTGTATTTTCATGCATCATTAAAATATAAAATTCATGTTGAATGGTAAGAACTTTTCATAAATTTGTTTTAAGAATAAGAAATTACTTTTGAAGTAAAGTATTAAAATAGAATATAAATAAGAATATAAATAGAATATTAATAGAATTTAAATACCATTTAAAATTTCTTATATTATTTCAAAAGTAATTAATTAACAATTCATGCCCCAATTAAGAAAAAAGTTGATGGTTTTATTCCTTTTACATTATTTATTATTTTTAGGAAGTAAGTTATTCTCTTTGTTCAAAACCAACAAATGGATTAACAATGCAATTGATAAGAAATATGCATAAGAAATCGCTATACGAACTGTTGCTCTTGAATCTGCTGTGCATTGATCCGACAGAAGAGTGTTTTTCTTGAAAATGTAAGAACTGCCTACCAATCAACGATTTAAGACAACAATTACTTTAAGTTTTCGATAGATCATCAATGACTGAAATTTCATATAACTTTTGGTGTATTAAAAAACGATGTACACTACTGAAAGTAATATGCCATATTGTACACTACTGAAAGTAATATGCCATATTGTAGACCTTATAGAAAACTTAATTAAACGTTTGGAAAAATTGGTGCCTCATGACTTTGTTTCGAAATTACAAAGTAAATTTTATACTGAACTGAAAAATAACTTGAAAGAAAACGAGCTTCTTGTTGTGCTTGATTTTTCTGAGAATTATGCGATTATTTGTCAAGAAGCCACTGAAGCTTTTCACTGGAACAACAATCAGGGCACAAAACTTCCAGTAACTATTTACTACAAACAGAATAGCGAGCCGAAAAATATTAGCATGGTTTTCCTGTCAGATGGTTTCACACATAAGACAGTTGCTGTCTACATGTTTCAAACAAAAATAATTAGTTATTTAAGCAGTTCATTCACAAGGATTCATAAGATTTTCTTATTTTTCTGATAGTGCTCCACAACAGGTCAAAAATAAAAATGCTTTTAAAAATCTATCATTGCATCATAAAGATTTCAGTACCTATGCAGACCAGCATTTTTTGCTACCTCTCACGAAAAAGGGCCATACGATGGATTAGGATCAACAATCAAGTACAATGCATCAAGAGCTAGTTTAAGACATCAAACTATTTTGAACGCTCTCTTCTTATATAAGTGGGCTAAAGATACGATGAAAAATTTTAAAATTTTTTTCGTGCCACAAGACGAGTACTTGACTTTCTCTAATTTTCTCAATACAAGATTTTTAAATCTTAGGATTATTAAAGGCACTTTAAGTTATTACGCGTTCAAATTCTGCAAAAATAATAAAAATCTTATTGTTAAAAATATTTCAAACTCAAATCAAAGTAACAAACTTGTAATCCAAATTAAAAATCTCTTATTTTTAATTATTAAAATCTCATTATAAATATTGCCCTTTCATGTGTAATTTTGGTCATATAATGAATTGCAAGGTTTAAGAAAAAACAACCTTTTATGTAAAGGTAAAATATTAATGCTAAATAGTTGATGTACGGTGAAAAATTAGTGTTGATAAAAAAACTTTTATACCATGTTTTTTAAAGTTTGAAATTTAATTTTTCCACCTGAGTCCCAATGCAAATTCCCATTTTTTATAACTGTTTTTCACGTAAAGTCTCCCGCTTTTTCCGATGGTAAACTCAGATTTTAGCTAACTTGGTGAGATAGTACTGAGAAATCGATTTTTTTCCATAACATCAATTTTTTCACAGTATTTTTGCATGTGGGATAAAAAAGACATCACCATTGGAAAGAGAAAAAAATTGTACGTCGGTATACAGTTCGAAAAAATTTTTTTTAGTATAATTAGCTGTTGTCGAAGATTCTCTGTAAATAATATCTAACGCACTCTTTATAGGACCTTAATGGTGGTGTGAAAGTCCATAAAATGTCCATTTTAACTATAAGGAATATAATTGATATAACAACTCAAAAGCTTAAGAAGTTTTGAAAACAGTTTTTGCATGACGAAAATCGCTGATTTACGGATTTTTGCATTTTTCGATATAGCGCACCAATGGAAAAAATTTGAAAAAATACATAAGAGAATATATATATATATTTTTTTTTT